>JAJDMX020000267.1:0-57267 GCA_022345685.2 Nothomitra cinnamomea | reverse complement strand
CCGGACCTTGCTATCTAGCGCTCGCATTCTATTTCAACGACGGCCACGGCAACTCACAAAGCATGCGCAACGTCCAGTACGAGGCGCTGCAGGGACCTTGTAGCCATATGCGACACAATAAAGTCTTCATCATCCCGGAGCGATTTCAAGAGGTCATACCAATCACGTCAACGGTAGCGCTACCGTTCGTTGCGGAGGCGTATTTTGCATTGCCGCTGTTCTCCGAAGGGAAGTGCTTTGGGCATTTTGGCATGATGTGGTCTCTCGAGGGCTCCAAGAGCCGGAAGCACTCCTGGGGTTACATAGAGCTGCTGATGCACTCACTGGAAGACCTCGTCTCAGAGCGCATCCTTTCACGCAGGACCTTCACCTCCAAGGACCTAAAGGTAAACGCCAGAGAAGTGATCCCCCACGAAGCAATCACCATCAACCAGTCTCTGAAGCCGTATGCGCGCAGTCTCTCTCACGAGCTCAGGACGCCAATGCAAGGGATTGTGGGGATGCTCGACGTTATGCACGCCACCGTCCAGGAAGAGGTCGAAGGTCAGACAAACAACAAAGTCAGAAGAGTCTTTCAGAATCTCAAAGAAAATATTGAGATCGTTCAAGGTTTGCGCAAGCCTGCATCTATAATACTATGGCTTTTTAATAGCTAAACCTATCCTAGATAGCTCAAGGAGAGCAGTGGAAGCGGCGGACAATGTGGTACACGCATACGATCTCAACATGCAAGTTCCGGAAACCCCAGTTTCCCCAGCGGATGGAGCCGAGGACGAGAAACTGAAGCCCGATTTCGACGTTCCAACCCAGAAAGGCAAGAGACCGAGCATAGTTGTCGAAGGTCACGATCTCTCCATGCAACGGCCAAACAAAAGGAGGAGGAGGAGTGCGGGGTCTACGGAGTGGTATTATGGAAGCCATGCAAAGTATCAGGCCGACGAATCTTCTGGGTCGCCACCCTCGGTAGAAGCGGTATCTCCCCGAAGCTCTGGTCTTACCGGAGCAATCCGAGAGGGAGACAAAATGATGAGCGCTGGGCAAAGTGATTCGAGGGATGGCGCGGCGGATCATTCCACCATTCCAAATCTGGAGGACGCTAGGGAGACATCAGGAGTCATTGCCGGCAACTCGAGGCTGCGAAATCTTCTTCATTTAATTGTGAATGAGTCACTAACAGTGGGGGGAAGACCTGACTCTGCGATTGCTATTGACACAGAGCTCGGAGAAAATATCGAAGTACGATCGAGAGACTCGCGAGGAGATGCGAAAGTCAAGACCATCGATGTGACGGTTGATCCTTCGGTGCCCGAAACATTGCAGGGTACTTACAATCCGCAATACCTCACTGTATACCATAGCTAACAGGGTGAGCAGTCGATGAACGCGATTTCGCCAAATTGATTTCCTGCGTATTCCTCAACGCCTTGAAGTTTACCGAATGTGGCAAGATTACTGTATGCGCTACCCTTGGTTCAAAGGCTCGATATGTCTCAATCACCATTACAGACACTGGGCCTGGTATTCCACAGACATTTGTACCGTTCCTCTTTAAGCCCTTCTCGCGGGAGGATGACTCCACTACACGGCAGAAGGATGGTTTAGGTCTTGGGCTACTTGTCGCGAAAGGATTGGCAAGGAAGATAGGAGGTGACTTACATTGTCTCCGCTCAGATACTTCTGGACCAAACAGAGGGTCCGTATTCGAAATCAGGGTACCGGTCACCCCATTAGATGCCGGTAGCATGAGTATGCCAGGTACACCTCTCCGTCGAACACCAACGCCATCATCATCTTCTGCCTCGAGGCAGTCACCAGATCTCGATGGTCACCCTTGGCTAGCGGAAATACCCCGTAGCATCCCACTGCAAAACACGGGATCGTCCCAGAGTGGTCCAAGTCGCCTTCGTGGGCGACTCTCCCTTGGGACGGCCGTTGGGGCACTGTCAATATCGCCGCCGCCCTGCGCCGACCCGACCCAGTGCCCGCTATCGAACGGCTCCTCATCCCGGCGCAATACGATCAGCCGTCGCCGGGCGACGAAGACGAAAGACTTCGACCGCAAGCTCGCTGATAAATACCCGATTACCTTCCTCGTCGCCGAGGATAATCGCCTAAACCGTAAGCTACTCGTGAATATGCTCAGCAAAATGGGCTACAAGGACATCCACGAAGCTTACGACGGCGCCGAGGCAGTACGGCAGATGGAGGTTGAACGTGAAAAGCCCATCGATATCGTGCTGATGGATTTGTGGATGCCATACATGGACGGATACGAGGCGGCGCAGCGTATTCTCGCCATGCCCAGGTACTGCAAGGAAAACGGTACCAGGAGCGTCACCATCCTAGCTGTCACTGCCGATGTAACGGGTGAGGCCTTAGAGCGCGCCGCCCAGGTTGGCATGGAAGGATTTATGACAAAGCCGTACAAACTTCTTGACCTCGAGCGTCTGATTCTGGAGTACTGCACAAGGAGGACCACCACTGAGGAGTGATCATCGGGATACCTCTATCGTACCATATACCACTATATATTTTTAACTTGGGAACTTAGCATCATCATCATCATCGTCCTCATAGTGGAGCGGAAATTTGCATCAGCGAGGCGCAATTTTCTTCAATGTGTTATCACTATTCTGTCGTTCTAGTTTACGATACCTCACCTAGGGAACATCACACTTATCTGGTGCATCAGCCACATCTGGTTTGATTTATGTGTACATGTCTGGGATGTGGCAGAAGCTCTCGAATCAACCGGGTATTAGGCCTAGTTGGAGCATAACAAAGGTGATCTTGCCCAGATCCGATAAAGCACTTTGATCAGAAAGACGAATCTTATCATCACTCGTCATTAACATTTCTAAAACGTGCAGTACACTCGTAGAATATCTACAAATAAATGGGTATGTTCAGTATGGCTTCATCAACAGTGACAGCTCAAGAGAATATTGTGTCTCGCATCTATATATTAGATCATAACCGTCGTGCATGTGTCACATACCATACACAACGGGAGATGCCGTGTTCCGCCGTCATCCAAAAACACCAAAAGATAGAAAAATGAAGTTTAACCACCCTAGTAGATCCAATCCGTCTACGTTCGATGAGGAAGGGAAAGAACAAAATCGGGCATTCGCATTGATAGCTCTCTAGCAGAAAAATTTGTAGACCTTTTTCCACCCCGGCCAGGCCGTACGTTCGGCACGCTCCTCGGCCAGTAGGGCGTCAAGGTTCAACTCACGAATACCTGTTCCAAGATCCATTGTCTTGGATCGAATGAACGGCGTGCGGAACCATAACTTGTACCCAAGATACGAAAAGATGACAATTGGCGCAGCGAGGTAAACCTCGAAAAAATTCTTCACCAACTCACTTACCGACATGTCGGCATAGCCCACCGGCGCGAATCCGGTCCAGAACTGCGCGACAAGGACGAGGCAGTTCATGATGAAACCAACCCACGAGCCAATGACGCCAGGTTGAGAGCGGAAAGCCAGCTCGTCGAGAGAGTGGCCCTGCACTTTCCAGCCCTTGCGGAAACGGATGTGCGAGAGGCAGATAGAGCCCCAGGTAAAAATGGAAGACAGTCCGGAAAGCGCCAGCATCCAAGTGAAAGCCTGGCTCTCCTTAGACGATGCAGCGAGGAAAGCCAGGAGCCCGCAAGAAGAAGCGACGATAATGCCTGCCATGGGGCGGCCTTTGCGGTCAATGTAGGCAAGAATCTTAGGTGCCTGATTTTGCTCTGCCAGCGCGGCCAAAGTACGCGAAGAGCCGTAGATCGAAGAGTTTCCAACAGATAGCACTGCAATCATGATGACCACGTTCATGACCGAGGGCAGGCCAGAGATACCAGCGTTGCGAATTGCAATGACGAATGGCGAGGCTTTGGCGTCGGCGCTAGACGAACCGTCCAGAAGCCGTTCATCGTCATATGGTACCAGGAGCCCAACAAGGGTTAGGGACACAATATAGAACTATATTATTGAGCCGTTAATCGTAGTCCTATCTGTACGCCTAAGTAAACTAAAACTTACTAAAGTGATACGCCAGAACACTTGTTTAATGGCCGTAGGAAGGGACTTGCGGGGATTGGCAGTTTCAGCAGCTGCGAGGCCGACAAGCTCAGTACCTGCGAAGGCGAAGGCCGCTGTTACGAAGACACTGCAAAGGCCCTTGAAGCCGTGATTGAAAGCACCTGGATGGTGCCAATGAGAGCCACCGATATAGCCGCCTTGTGGCCCGCCGCCGCAAGCTAGAATTACTCCAAGGATGCTGGCTCGATGTTAGCCAACCTCCGAGACGTGAAAGAAAGTTGGTTGAAGCCTACATAAATCCAATGACGGCAATGACCTTAACCATAGAGAAGACGAATTCCGCTTCACCATATCCGCGGACGCCAAACAAATTGATCAAAACGATGAGTACCCAGAATATTGCCACAAAGACAGCCCTATTCACGGGGGTATTCCAGAATTTAATGGTTATCGTTGCTGCTACTACCTCCAAGGGGAATACAACCAGCCATTGCATCGCATAGCTAGGAAAGGACGCTTGGTTAGCATTTACGCGACAAAAAAGAATACAGCTGTTTCTTCCGGTGGATACTCACTTCCAACCCATGGCGAACCCCCAAGCGGGGTCCAAGAAACGAGTCGAGTACGCAGCAAAGGAACCAGCGACAGGATACAGAACGGCCATTTCACCCAGTGCGTGGACGGTGCAGTACAACATGATGCCGATCAGCATGAAGGCGATCAGCAGCGATGCTGGTCCACCGTTTGCCAATGCCGAGCCAGAACCAACAAAGAGGCCAGTACCTATATGTAACGCAAAGTCAGTCTTTGTTGGACCTCACATCGATGAATCCGCGCGCTATGGTCTAAACACGCACCGATAGAGCCACCGATGGCTATCATCTGCAAGTGACGGCCTTTGAGTCTCCTTGCCAACGGCGAGGAGGCCGTGGCAGCGGCTGCAGTCTCAACATCGTACACACGACCATCACCACCGACAGTGCCCTTGGGCGTCGCGTGCTTTGTTAGATCTCTCTTGAAGCTATCGATGATGCGGGCGCCAAACCCTCTACTATCGGGTGCTTCGTCCCCGTACATGGGTGGATAACCATTGTGGTGGCCGTCCGACGATGGTGTCCCATATCCCTTCTCAGCCATTATTTCTTCACCAGCCATCGTGTCGCTTTCCGTTTAGCTCTTATCGAAGCTAGAAGCGTAAATGCGATTCAGTTTCGTTTAAGGGACTATCGTGTCCAAGATAAACGGCAGGAAATATTAGTTTCTCAATTGGAGAAGAGGTTTGATATATAGTGCGCGGGGGAGGGAATATGCCGATGAAGTTTCAATGCGAGAAGCGTGCTTGTCCTGCGGACGGGCGAGTAGGTCGTATATATGCTTTGACAGCAGGAATACCCTAGCCAAGCATGCGTAGTAACGGGCCGGAGGGAATAGAGAATAAGGGTATGACGGCCAGAGAGAGTAAGAATATGACCAAAGGGTCCGGCTAGGTTCGAAAGGAGAGAGACAGCGTGGATGGTGGAGCGTAATTTACACGACGATTTGGTTAGGGAAGGTCGCAAGTAGTACGCTATGCGAAATATGAAGTGCTCCGTAGCAAGTCCGGCGTCTTTAAGATCGGGCGCCAGAGCCAAAGCAGATAGGGCTTCTCGAAAGTGCTAATGCGGAAGTATAAGGGCTGCCGTAACCAGGGTCGCACACATTATCTACGCCAAAAATACAGGCATCCCAGCGCACTGATACGCCTGCTTTGGACGCCTACTCCATAAGTAGCACTCCAATGCATCCGCGTCCTGTTAGCGAGAAGTACAAGACGCTGATTGGGTTCCGGCAATCGCATCTCCAACGAGTAAAAGTCATGTGTGTGGGTGGCTTGCAGGATCCACCGATGCCTTTCGTCATGCTCATTGCGAACTGGACCACGCCGTTACTCTATCACTACGACAGCCATGCATCCACTAAACACCACAAAAAGGATCATCATCCGTTAGCAAGAGAACTAGAGCCACCTCTGTGGCACTGTTGTCGTCATTGAGCTTTTGCTTCGCTGCCAAGACCATTCTGGAGGGCTGTGGATACGAGGGCGATATTTCTGCATATGCTCGCCTTCTGGCTATGGTTGGTAGTCTTGTGATGAGGCCTAAGATCTACTTTCAGCGAAAGATTGAAATTCTGCCACACGCCTCGAGCACCGGCATGCGACTGAAAAGCCCAGTTTATCGTCCTCATATTGGAAGCTCCGTAGAAGCTTCATGCTCCACTCATGAGCCTTCTGAGAAAATTTGTTGCGCCCCGCTCATCAAACTAGTGGGTCGTTCTCTTGGGCTCCTGATTGAATAGGCTGCGCGTAGAACCAATGTGATTCCCATGTCGAGACCACCACCAGAGAACATCGCAAAAGATTACTCGATCTGTTCCTCGAATTTCAACTCAACATCCTTCGAGTTGACTTGATCTGGTTTTCCCCGCTGGGTTCTGCTGCGGGGTGGAGATTTCAGATGGAGATTTCAGATGGACTCGGCATACTTTTCGCTCCGCCTTCCACAGCAAAGTTGTAGCGATCAACACTCGGCCAAGAGCGACTCCATCAGAACTAATACAAGTCAGGGTATTCTGCCCTGTTCTTGCCCGCCGCTGCTATCCCGGGCTACAGCAAGGGCCAAGGTGGCGTCCCAGACTCCAGCAAGCCTCATACACCGACTGCGCGGAGGCGGCTTGGACCCAGAGGTCAAAAAGTGCTACCGATTGCCTAGTGCATGAAGTATCAGGCGCGACACTACCGTCTTACCTAATCTGCCGCACGCACTGACCTGACGAACGCGACTAGCCAAAAATTCCACATTCATCAAATTTTTAACATCAATCTATCAATATGAATCCAGTCGAAGCAGCTCTTGTCGCATTGAAATTGTTAAAGCAAGGGGAGTCTTTCTCATATACTGAATATGCTGAAAGATTTGGTTGCAATCGTTCTACATTGTCTAAAAAACATCATAATGTACAAGAATCTCGAAAAGCTCAATACGAATCTCAACGAGTCTTAAACAATGAGCAATCTAAAACTCTAGTAAGCTAGATCAATAGACTTGTGGAGAGAGGACTTCCACTATCAAATGCAATATTATGGAACTTTGCAGAAGAAATTCAAGGTTCTAAAGAAAAACTTGGTAAAAATTGGCCAAGATGTTGGCGAAAATGATACTATAATGAAATTATCTTCAAATATACTACTGGAATTGATTGTTTAAGATATTCAGCTGACTCTGCTTATAAGTATATATTATACTTTAAGTTGATAAATTATAAATTACATTAATATAATATTCAACTTGATATAATATAGAATAAAAATAAAGAGAGTTTTCCTGAAATATTTTTCAAACTGAAAATATAAAGAAAGTAAAATGAAATAATGATTACAAGATAAAAATCACAAGTGAATTACAGTGATTAAATGTATTTACAGTAATAGAATATCTCTTTCATCTAATCTTATTTATTAAGCAGTTTTAGAAAATATCTAGATTACTTAACTATAGAGCTTTAAATTAGAAGATTACAAGTATTTCTTTACTTCATTACTAAAAAGTTAGATGAATAACATTTTAAATTACTTATAGCTTGTCAATATATTTGACTGAGAAATAAAAGCTAAAGCTCATTAAAAATAGAGATTCTTAATAGTTGATAATTATATATTTTATATAACTATAAAGTTTATTAAGTACTGTAATAGCAATAAAATTCTCTTAGTACTTTATTTACCATATTTAACTTATACCTTACGGCTTCTCGATATTGCTTTATATGAACTATTATTAAAATCTTATAATGATGAAATTGAACAGTTTCTATATGATTATCAAGAACTTAATTGACTTATAAAACGAAAATTTTTTTAAATGTTTTAAGTTGTTTAGAAAATAGTTATTATTAAAAGTAAAATTATTTAAGCCATAGTGTCCCTCGAGAAAGTGATGTCTTCACTCACCATCCTGACACCACTATTAATATGACTAATCTCTATATTATGATCGATGGTGGCCTTTAACGCATACCCTTTACACAAATCTTCAATGAGTCATCACCGTTTCCAACTCAAATCAGTGACTTTATTATACTAGATTCTTCTCTACCAGACCCTTTTATCATCTATGATACTCAAATTGTCCTAAGAATATCAACGTTCATATCAGAAAAAACATTCACTCCAATAGTTGTCAACTGTAAAGTCATCAAGTCTGACTCTGAAAACGAGATAGAATTCATTAACACCATAAACACGATGAGTAGACTGAACTGATTTAGACTTGTGGTGAAATCAGTATTTCTGACATACCCAAAGTGCAACTTATCAAAGGAAGATTTCATAAAAGGAATCGATTAACTAGATTTTAGAGAATACTACGTTGCACAGGAAAAGTACAAAAATGGTACGTCACATTACCACGTCTTAAGAGAGCGGGCTTCAAAACAAAATATTAAAAACCCACGCCACTTTGACATCGGCGATTACCACCCAAATATTGGATGAAGGCGAAAACGATTGGCTATGTAGAGATATCTTCACAAAAAAAATTTTTTAAATCAATCTACATTGAAGAAGATATGACAATGCTGAAAGCAGTACAAAAGGAAATAAAGGACGACTTCTGGGCAAACACGGCCGAAATAAAAGACAGATCAGAATTCCTAACATCAATGAAAGTAACAGTGCCATACAAGCTAATACTCAGCTACAACAACGTTAAGTCGTACATAAATGACATCTTTACTCCTACAGCACCGAAATACAAACAACCTGTATTAGACAGTATATAGAATATATTAGAGGAATTGCTGGATTGGAAAAAAAAATACTTAGACAAACCTTTTAGTAAGTGCTTGCATACTCTACAGAACACTCGATACAACCAATGATACCCAAATCTGTAGGGAGGTGGCTGAAAGCCACCTAATGGCCCTGTGGGCCAGGTATATTGCTCAGTCAATGGCCTTACGTGGTTTGAGTGATAAAGCAAACAGGAGGCTTTGCCCCCCATACTTCTGTATTTCATAATCAAAATAGGGTCTTTAAAACTAATCAAATCATATATATTAGATGGATAACCAATGATACTAGTAATGTAGAGCAAAACAAGACTCTGGAAAACTACTTAGGTACGATCTCTCGGCCCTCACTCAATTATGACTAGTTGCTGGAATACTCAGCAACTCGATCCTACCAAAAAATACTTTATTCTCGACAACATGCCTTGGGACGACAAGGATATGAACAAATTCTACAAATGCATACTAGGCGGTCAACTTAAATTTACCATAATGGACAAATACCTTAAAAAGGTACACGTCTTGGAATAGGGAAAACTGTGTATTGCCTTGTTTAATTAAGACCTGAGAGAGTATAATGGTGTAGATGTTGATTGGCTAAATGGAAATTGCATTTTCTTTAATATCACAAAACCTTTATTTGCTTTAACGGATCCTCTAAAAACATAGGACTCTACACAAAGCCTGTTGCATAATCTCATAGAGAATATAGATAGAGACAATGAATTTAATTAATCTTCAGGAGTCCCTTCAATGAAAACGTGAAAAAATAGATCTAATCTCAATAGTAGGAATCTTAGACTTAAAAAGAACAAGCTTAACAGTAGATGCCTCCGAAACCAGGTACTCAAGTCGATTCTCCTTAGAGTTCTCGCCTCCACTAGAAAGATCCATACCACCTACATTGGGGAGCTGTGCCACTTGTTTGCATGTAAAAGACATAATATGAACAATGACAGCAAAATAGAAACCATAACACTTTTCATCAATACTAAGCTTGATAAGATCCATACGAGAATAAAACTCCAACTTCTGTCTAAAATCAACCCAACAATTAAAAAGTCGAACCTCCAATCCATTAATACAAAATCTTCCATGAAACGTACGATCCAAATAAATCTTTCCTTTAACCTTAGCAAATACTAGATAAAAAATAGAACTTTACCCAGGAATCATATCCAAAATCCTGGAATCCCCCAATAAAATATCTGTACCAACACAATGAGTACCTTCAAGAACATCAAAACCTTTACCGCCAGACTGAGCCTTGTCAAGGCAAACAGTATCCTCATCAATACCATCTTCAAAGAGCTGCGTCACATGTGAATAACAAAAAGTAATGACTTGAATAGAACACTCTTGACTGCCAACAGCCTCAAATCTCACTCCCATACCAGTAGCCAGTACAGTATCATCGTTACGACAGTCCAAATCACAAAGTTCAGTGGTGGGCAATAAAAAGCAAGAATCATCTATACCAAGAAATACACAATACAATGCTTTATCCTCGGTAGATTCTACCAGTGTCATCTCATAATGTCTATGATCGCCCAAAACATCCTTAACACAACTTGCGAATTTATAAAGCGCACGTGAAAACTAATAGTGGGAATAACTATCATTATAACCGTATAGCATAATGAATATCTATATATATAAGAAGTCAATAACAATACACCTGACAAAAGTCAACAGCTATACATATTGCTAATAATAATAACAACCGTAAGAATAGCGGTAAATGGGACGGTAAATGCAATGACGAGGAAAATAACTCATAAAACAAATGGGACTATAAGAAGAATGATTATATTAGAAAAGTCGAAATGGCATGATTGATTTCAGAAATATGTAGTACAGTCAATACTATTTATACATAACTAACAAATACCAATATTTGTTGCCAATACATGTAATTACAAAACAAACAAACTCATCCACATATCTCTCAAACCTAATAACTGAAATTAAAAGTATAACCACAATAACTAATAAGACTTTCAACCAACTTCATATCATAAATGAGATTATTATACCAACCAGATTACTGAATACACATACATCCGACTGAATAGCAAAATACCTGAATCCGAAATTAGGCAGCAGCTATTGCTACAACAATATAACAACAAACAATGTGTTGTACCGGGAAACAGTCCCCAGGACACCAGACACTAGGACACTAGACACCATAACTGTAATATTAATGCTGAATGGGAAAAACCAAGATTGATTCTACCTAACCTGGAGCAAGTACTTAAGTACTTTGAGAAAGTTGATAATAAATAACTTTTATCAAGCAAGTCTTCTATTTTTATATTAAAGCCTAAGAACTAACAGTACATTAAATAGTTATTTAAGAAAACTGTTAGAAATTTTCATAATAATAAGACAGTAAAGCTTACACAGACAATTATCATCAATAGAAAATATCTTGTTTAAGTTATAAGTAAGAGGTTTTAAAAAGGCTCTTGAACTTAAATAAAAGAGTTGATAAAGATTAAAACTCATTTAGTTTGAGCTTTGTACTCTTAAAGATAATATAGCTATGTTTTATAATTCAAGTAAAGTTTAATAAGTATGAAACAAGGCAGCAAAGAAAGAAGTAGTTTGTATTTTAAAAAAAGAAAAAAATGAAAAGAAGTTATGTAAATGTGACAATCTGACTCTGATGAGGTCTCGTCTCCTAGTTTGTCTTGATGTTCAGGTACAAGGTATGGTGTTCTTGGGTGACCGTGAGACAAGTATGTTAGTCTTGTATACTGGGATAACGAAACAGTCCTGCTGCAACTATACCAAAAGATATCTTGAACGATGATTCTTGGTACAAAGCTTATATTGCTAAACTAACAAGACTTTTAGTGAAAAGGAAAGAAAAGACGCTTTCCCTGAGACTCCAACGCTATATTTATAGCTGCCTCTTTACTGACCTCTTGACCACCTGCCAACGGGCAACTCGTACTACTTAGAGTATCCTTTCCTCAGTGTGGCTCACACTTGACTCACACCAAGTCCAATAATGAAATCTGAGTCGCTATGACTCATAACTCTCCATCCATACCTAAGCTGCCCACTACACCCAGCTGATGTATTTTTCAGCTGCCAAGTGTTTCTCAGCTCTCTTAGTTCTTTATCTACGGCCAACAGTTCTCCATTCATAGATTATGGTGGTTTCTGTTGGCCGGTTGCTTCCTGACTAAACTCCTTGGTAGTAATGTAGCTGGCTAAGGTCGTTGCCTTGACAGGAGTGTGGGTAATTTATTGAGTTGCCATGGGTTGCGCTCTCAGCGCTGAGGACGCCAATTGCGCGACTTCCTGTTCCGGCCCCCATGTTCTCATGGCAAGTGCCGCTCACTCTTATATTCAGTTCATCCTTGCCAAGCCATTCGAGCCGTCTGTATTCTGTAGGCTAGCAATCCAGTCCAATGGTTCCAGCACCACTCCCATATCCGTGGCGTTCCTGATGAGGCTCAAGATGTTTGTAACAGTAAGATAAAAGAGAAGCTTGAAAAGAAATAACAAGTTGAAGAGTATAAAAAGGTTTAAGTTATTGCTTGAGAGATAAAGTTTGTTAAATAAGCTAAAAAATGTTAAAAAGATGAAGAGAAACTAGCTAGTAAAGCAAGGAAGTAAATTGAATAAGACAAGAAAAAAGCTATTTAGTTGATAATTATAGAGAATAAAAGTAATAATAACGATATACTACTTTTAAAGTTAATAGAGAATTTTGAGAAAGTTATTGATCAAGAATATAAAATTCAACTTTTACAAAGGTTCTCTACCTAATTTATAGTTAGCTAGAGCTTCAAAAAAGACTTTTAAAGCTAATTTTAAAAAAACTTACTAATGATTACATTTATATGTAACTTTAAAGTTTTATAAGTTTTAATAGCTTTCAGATAACTTTTATATACTAGATCAGCATATATGACAGACCAAGTAAGACACTATCATATAGGTAATAAAAAAATTAGATATCAAAATGAATGTAAGCAACAACAATATTTTATATTATTTAGTAATTTATTAATTTACCATTACAGTCCATAATAACTTATAGTCTAACTAGTATAGATTAATTTCCTCATTAATGAATTTCTGTAACACTTTAGCCCAGTCTTTTTTAATAAAGCTTTTTTGTTATAGACATCTTAAGCCTTAAGTTATAAAATACTATAAATATAAAAGTAATATAAGAACTATTAAATTAGATTACAAATAAAGCTTTATTGAGTATGACATATTATATTGTGGTTACTTACTTCTATCCAACAAAGTAATAGAAGAGCATTGAATAACCTTCAAGAAAGTGAAACAGCTAAAAATAAAAGCCATATTACTATTTTTTGTAAAGAGAATAGCAATAAGTTCTATTACAAAAGAAATTGTAATTCCATTAAAATTACTTTGATGTGGATTCTAGATTTTGATCTAGTGAATAACTATTACTAATACTGTAGATTGTTACTAAGTTATTATTATAATTCTATAGACCTGATGTTGTTTAACAGTTTTATATATATAGTCAAGAGAGCTAGCTACCAAATATAAATAATAATCGAACTTATTAAAAATATGCTATATAAAGTAGTAAAGCATAGACTGCCAGGCCTAAACACTACATACTGTGTACAGCAACTAAAAAATATAAGACAATACTTCAGTCAGATAACTCTTACTTAGTGGACTTAACTAATTACTATAATATTAAGGAAGTAATATAAAGACTAACTAATAAACCATGAAGACTCTTAACTAAAGACTAGCTAGAAGTAACTTAAAAAAGAAGTTGATAGATTCTTAACTAGTTAAAATAACTGAAGGATATATTAGTTAAAAGCAATAAATCATAAAATAATTAATTAAAGGTAAAGAATATATAAATTATAATATAACTTAGGTTCTCTTATTTGAAATTCAAGTTATAAGTTATACTTTAATATAATTGTAATATAGTATACAATTACTCAATAGTAGTATAATAGCAAAAGCTTTAAATATCATAAAATAGATAATACTAGTATATATTACTCAAACTTAAGATATTTAAAATAACTTAACTTATAAATATAGTCTTTTTATTACTGGAGGCTAAAATCACTTTTTAGCTAGAATTTAATAAGATAGTGTATGATTATATCTTTTAATATCTTAAGCAATATTATTTAAATTATTAAGTTATAAATAATATTTAATAAAGAGAAAAGAAAAGTACTTTTTATTACTCTTTAAATACTCTTTATAATAGCTCTTTATTAAGTTATTAATTATTTATTATCAAATAATTATACATTATATTATAGTTATATCAAAGTGTAATATCTATAACCTAAATTTCAAATAAGGAAATCTAAGTTACTTTATAAATTATGCCTTTCTTACTTTTATATAATTACTGTACGATTTACTATTCTTAACTAATATATTTCTTAACTATTTTAGTTAGTTAGAAATCTATTAGCTTTTCTTCATAGTTACTTCTAGCTAGTCTCTAACTAAAAATCTTTATAATTTATTCATTACTGCTCAAATGACTTCCTTGGTATTATAGTGACTGTCTGAGTTCATTAAGCAAAAATTACCTAATTAGATTATTGTCAAATAGTTTTTAGTTATTATATATAATGCATAAACTTGATAATCTATATTCTACCACTTTAAGTAATACATTTCTAGCAAGTTCTACTATTGCTTATATTTGGCAATAAGTTTTCTTAACTATATATCATACTTAATAAAACTTAGTTTACAATTTAATACAATAGTTACTATACTACTTCTATATTTATGGTGTTGTGACAATCTGACTCTAAAGAGATTTCATTTCTTAGTTTATCTTGGTATTCAGGTATATGGTAAGGCATTCTTAAGATAACTGTGGGACAGTTATATAGATTCTGTATACTAAGATAGTGAAATGGTCTTACTGTAACTATATCAAAAAATATTTTTAGGTGATGATTTTTAGTATAAAGCTTTATTGCTAAACTAATAGGACATTTAGTGAAGAGAAAAGAAAAGAAACTTTTCTTGAGATCCCAATGCTATATTTATAGCTATCTATTTACTAATCTCTTGGTTACTTACTAATGAGCGACTTATACCATTTGATATATTCTTTCCTTGGCATGACTCACATTTGACCTACACTGAGTCCAATAATGAAACCTGAGTCATTGTAACTTATAACTCTCTGTCTATACTCAAGCTGCCTACTACACCTAGCTGACGTGTCTTTCAGCTGTTAAGTATCTTTCAGCTCTTTTGATTCTCTTTTCATAACTAACAGTTTTGCATCATTAGGTTATAATAGTTTCCATTAGTTGATCACTTCCTAGTTAGGCAGGCTGCTTAGCAGTGATATAACTGGCTAAAGTTATTGTCTTGACTAAATGTAAGTAATTTATCTATTTGCTATAGATCGCACTTTCAGCACTAAGAGCGCTGATTGCATGAGCCTCACTTTGGCTTCTACCTTTTCTCAGTAAGTACTATCTATTCTTATATTTAGTTCATTCTTGCTAAGTTATGCATACCATCCTTAACTCTATAGGTCCATAATTTGGTCTAATAGTAATAGTGCTACTCCTGTATTTGTGGCGTTTCTGATAAGGCTTAGGATATTTGTAATACTTAGCAACTAAGTTTTATCGTCCAAGATATCGAGAAATAAAATTGCATGCTACCTTGTTGAATTCTAGCTGGGAAGTGATTCTAGTCTTTAGTAACAAGAAGACCTTGTTTACAAATTGAGTTACCTAAAGTATCTAAGTTCAAGTAATGCACATCAGTATTGCTTACTGTATGGTACCTAAAGTCTCCGCTGTTACAATTTATAACTGCTTCTTCACCGATTTCTTGACTGCCTGCTAACAAGCAACTCATACCATTTAGTGTGCACCCTTTTCGGCATAACTTATGATATGACTTATGCCAAGTTCAATAATGAAACTTAAGTTATTATGACTCATAACTCTCTATTCATACCTGAGTTGCTCACTACATTTAGTTAATATATCTTTCAACTATCAATTGTCCCTCAGTTTTCCTAATCTCATCTCCATAATCAATGGTTTCAAATCCATAAGTTATGAGTATTCCTGTTAGTTAGTTGCTTTTTAACTAGGCTAATTAATAGTTGTGTAATTAGCTAAAATTGTTACCTTGACCAGAGTGTGGATAATTTATTGAGTTTGTCACAGGTTACACTTTCAGCACTAAAAGCGTTAATTGCGCAAACCCTATCTTAAACTCTATTTACTCTTGACAAGTACCATCTATTCTCATATTCAGTTCATTCTTGCTAAGCTGTGTATGCCATTCTTAGTTATATGGAAACAAAATCTAATCCAATAATAACAGTATTACTCTTATATTTATGGCATTTCTGATAAGGGTCAGGATATTTATGATAAGTATTCTGTAGCTTAAAGCTTAAAATGTTTGTAATAGATAAGTAATTAGTAACTCAATGAAAAGTAACTATAAAGAATGCTTAGAGAATAATAGAAAGTATTCTTTCTTTCTACTTCATTGAAAATTATTTATTACCTAATAATTCAAGTTTTATCGTCCAAGATATTAAAAGATATGGTTGCATACTATCTTATTAAATCTTAGCTAAAAAGTAATTCTGGTTACTGGTAACAAGAAAACTATATTTATGAATTGAATTACCTTGAAAATCTTTAAGTTTAAGTAATACATACTAGTATTACCTATATGATAATCTGATCTTAATAAAGTCTTGTCTTCTTGATTATCTTAGTTATTTAAGTATACAGGAAAGTATTTGTAAGGTAATTATAGAATAGTTATATTAGTTTCACATACTAAAACAACAAAACAATTTTATTATAACTATATTAAAAGATATCTTAAGTAATAATTCTTTGTATAACAAGATTCAATATGTGATCATACAGCTAGCTAAGATCACCAATTTCAGTTTTGACAGTACATATAACATTAACAATTCAGTCAAAAATGATAGTCAAATGCGATTCAAATTTTGAAAGAAGTCTAGAGTAACTTGTAAACACAAATATTAACTTAAATAGAGACAGTGTAATGAGGAAAAAATCATGAGCACTCACAAAGAGTATTTGGCAAGTAGCTGTGCTATCGTCTTAACACTTCAAAGGTAAGGACATAACTACAAAGTTATTACAGCATAAACGGGTATTGCTAGATTTACAGTTCAATATATTTGCAAGCGTGAGCTTCTTTCAAATCATTTACTTACACCTATTCCAAATGAAAAATGTGCTGAACGTCCACTAAAATTCAGAGACTGCACACAACGCCGTTTCGTTAAACACTGCATTACCAATTGAAGGACCATTCTCAGTGATATTCTAAAAAACATACTTCTTTTTCAAATATTAAAGAATACTATAAGAAAATACATGGCTAAGTATAGCTATCGCAAACGCCATACTTATCAGAAATGATTTCTCAGTAACTGGCAAAGGAAAGCTCACTTTTGTTAAGCATATGAACATTGACATTGGACTATTAATTAATGGAAAAGAGTTATTTAGGCCAATGAGTATTCTTTTGAAGTTGATCATAATAGTAGTCAAGTATAGGTATGGAGGAAAGATAGTGAACAACTTCTGGATGACTGTCTCAAGCCAGTCTTCAAAAGTGGTTATATATCAGTTATGTTTTAAAGTGTTATTGGTTACAACATGCAAGGTTCTTTCAAAATTTTAGACAATGGCTGCATAACTAGAGTCAAGTATCATGACGAAATACTAGCCAAATACCTATAGCAATTTTATAATGTATTCCGCCTCCAACACTGTGGTGGGTTAGCATCACTAATTGTTGAAGATGGAGCTCCTTGCCACACAGCAAAAGTTGCCTATCAATACTTTCAAGAACATAATATGCAAAGAATTGAATGGCCAGTGAATAGTCCAGATCTCAATTGTATTGAAAACCTCAGGCCAAAAATGAAACGTTATGTGGTTGGAGTATCATAGGTAAGAAGCAAAGGCAAAATGCTTCAGTTTCTACCTTTTCTTTGAAGTAATGTCATATCTACAGATTTTAATAAGTTTATTGAAAGTATGCTTAGACGCTGTAAGGCTGTTATCGCAGCCAAGGGAGGTCATATTCGCTGGTAAATCTTCATTATATAAAGTTGTTTGTAATATCTGATCACCCTCTGTAGGTTTCGCTTCACTGTACAATCATATATTGAACCTCATTGTATAAAGCTTATTTACTAAACTAATAAAATATTCAGTAAAGAGGAAAGAAAAGATACTTTCCCTAAAAACTTAATACTGTATTTATAGTTATCTCTTCACTAATTTCTTAACCACCTGATAATAAATAACTTATACCACTTTAGTATACATATCTTTTAATATATCTATTAAGGTCAGCCTTAAAGTCAGATCTTTTAGATTACTAAAACAGTATAAATAATATTAAGCTAGATGTTAAGTATATTTGCAGTAATGTCATAAGACTTTTAAGGTCAGAGTAATAGTATGATAATCTAATTCTGATGAGGTCTCATCTTCTAGTTTATTTTGATATTCAGATATATAGTAAAGTATTCTTAGAGTGACTGTAGAATAATTATATTGGTTCTATATACTAATATAGCGAAATAGTCTTACTACAACTACATCAAAGAATATTTTAAGCAATAATTCTTGGTGTGAAGCTTTATTGCTAAATTAATAAAATATTCAGTAAAGAGAAAAGGAAAAATACTTTCCCTGAGATTTTAATGTAGTATTTATAGCTGCCTCTTCATTGATCTCTTGGCTGCTTATTAATAGAGGATTCATATTTTTTGGTATACATCTTTCTCAGCGTAACTTATACATAACTCATATTAAGTCTAGTAATAAAACTTAAGTTACTATAACTTATAACTCTCTATTTATAACTAAGCTATCTACTACACCTAACTAACATGTCTTTTAACTGCTGAGTATCTCTCAGCTCTACTGATCCTATCTCCATAACTAATGGTTCTGGATTTATAAATTGTAAGTATTTCTGTTAGTCAGTTGCTTTCTAGCTAGGCCACTTGACAGTTGTGTAGCTAGTTTAGGTTGTTACCTTAACTGAAGTATAGGTAATTTATTGAGTTTGTTATAAGTCACACTTATTGTACAAACCTCGCTTTGACTTTTACCTACTCTTGGCAAGTGCTATTCATCCTCATATTCAATTTATTCTTGCTAAGCTGTATGTGCTGTCTTTAGTTCTATGGAACTATAATTGTGACAATCTGACTTCAATGAGGTTTTGTCTTTTAGTTTGTCTTAATATTTAGATACATAGTAAAGCATTCTTGAGGTAACCGTGGAACAGATATGTTGGTCCCATATACTAAGATAGTAAATCAGTTCTACTGCAACTATATCAAAAGATATCTTTAGGAGATAATTTTTGGTACAAAGCTTTATTGCTAAACTAACAAGATATTCAGTGAAGAGAGAAGGAAAAATTCTTTCTTTGAAATCTCAATGCTATATTTATAACTATTTTTTCATTGACCTCTTGGCTACCTGCCAATGGGTAACTTCTACTAATAGGTATGTTCTTTTCTTAGCGTGACTTACACTTGATTCATGCTAAGCTTAATAATAAACCCTAAGTTATCATTACTCATAACTCCCCTTCTATACTTGAGCTGCCCACTACACTTAGCTAATATATCTTTCAGCTGCCAAGTGTCCTTCAGCTCTCTTAATCCTTCTCTCATAATCAACAGTTCAGTGTTTATAGGTCATAGTAGTTCCTGTTAGCCAATCACTTCCTGACTAAGCTACTTAGTAATTGTGTAGCTGACTAAGGTTATTGCCTTAACTGGAGTATAGATGATTTATTGAGTTACTATGAGTTATACTCTCAATGCTGAGAGCACTAATTGTGTGAACCCTTTCTTTGAACTTTACTTACCTATGATAAGTACCATCTGTTCTCATATTCAGTTTATTCTTGCTGAACCATATGTGCTATTCTTAACCTTATAGGTTTGTGATCCAGTCCAATTGTGATGGCCAGCGGCTGCCAGATGGCGGTCTGGTATGGGTAGGTACTATAAGTACTCAGAATCAAAGGTTCACTAGTAGAACTTATAGAATATAGGTCCAGCTGGCACTGGTTGCCTACCAGCCTAGTTGATAGACAATGAGTACAATAGTAGTAGTTAACGTATATACATAATAATAGGGTTATTAACCGATAAGGCCTCTCCCTCATCCTCCTCCGGAAATCTTATAAGCTTCGACAGTAATTGCCGTCTAACCTATTTGTTGTAACCCACCAGTAGCGATTGCTCATAGCAACTAGAGGCTTGGCCAGCAATAGCCAGCTAGCCTATATTGCAATCAGTTGTAACATCAATAGTACCAGCACTACTTCCATGTCTATGGCATTCCTGATGAGACTCAAGATGTTTGTGACAACGATTTAGTCCAATGATAACAGTATCACTTCCATATCCATATTGTTCCTGGTAAGACTTGAGATGTTTGTAATAAATAGAGATATGAGACTTCATATTAGTTCACACATTGAAAAAAATTTTTAATTATAAAACTAATCATAGAACTAATTACTGCTTTTCCCAAAAGCTGTCTCCTGTATATACATAATAGAAAAGAGATTATATATTTTTCAGCATACTAATTGTATATAACATGATAATATATTGCTGTCAAGTCATGATCATAGTTTTTACTCTTTAAAACTTTATATTATAATATCTTATAATATAACTTATATTAAGTCTAATAATGAAACTTGAGTTATTATAACTTACAACTTCCTACCTATACTCAAGCTACTTACTATACCTAGCTAATGTATCTTTTAACTACTAAGTATCTTTCAGCTTCTTTAGTTCTTTCTCTATATCTAACAATCTAGAATTCTATAGATTATAAAGTTTCCTATTAGTTAGTTAATTCTTAATTAAGTTATTTAGTAATTATGTAACTAGTTAAGGTTGTTGCCTTAACTAAAGTATAAGTAATTTATTGAGTTACTATTGATTATACTTTCAGTGCTTAAAGTATTAATTGCACAAACCTTACTTTAGCCCTCTACTTGCCTTTAGTAAATACTCTTTATTCTCATATTTAGTTTATTCTTGCCAAGCCATATGTGCTATTTCCAACTCTATAGAGTTATAACTCAATTTAATAGTAGCAGTACTACTTCCATATTCATAGCACTATTCTAGTAAGGCTCAGAATGTTCATGATAACTTATTTTACAATACTCATAACTTTTACTATTTTACTTTTATAGTCTCATTATTTTATTGAAAATGCTTTCATAAATGCTCTTTTGCAAACTACTAACAGTTTTTGATAAGTAATAAATCAGAAGATGAAAAATAGGTAAAGAAGAATTCTAAACTATTTTTTCCTTTTCATATATATACAATATTGTTTTTGCTGAGCCTGTATTCACTATTATTATCCTCTTTTAAAATAAAGTATCTTCTTCTTTAAGCCACAATTTAACTATTGACTTAAATATGTTATTAATATATATACTGCAAAATCTTATTATATAGTATTGTTTATCTTGTCATTATATAATTCAAAGTTTATCTTAAAGACCTTAATTAAGATGAACTTTATTGCTAAATTAAATGCAATACTAGTTTTCTGACTCCAAGTACTTCTTTAACATTGTTCTAATATATTGCAAGCAATTCTTTTATATTGATTGCAATACTTATTTATATTAACAAATAATATATTTATAGTAATTTACTATTTCTATAGTATACTTAATAGTCTATTCTGAAGCTTTAATATTAACTTTTAAATTAAGTTATTTCCAGGTTAAAGTTTAGTCTTCAAGTTTTATAATCTTAAGAATATACTCTATTTCTTGAATTTATATAGATATGATAACTTTTTTTACTATTAAGTTTCTATTGTATTTTAATTATTATAAAGGTATCAGAATAATTCATTTTTAAATATTTTTTACTTATACTATTTCAAAATTCCAAATGTTTAGAAAATATTTTCTTTAAAATAAAGAATATTTATAAAATCACAGAATTCAACTATATCTTAAATTTTAACTTTATTAAGTATTAGAAAATACTTTTCAAGCTTATGTTACTTCAAAAAAGAAGTTTTTTCTTAATGGAAGCTTATTATTGTATAATGTAAATAGTTTAAGGATTCAGTTTTCTTGTTACTCATATGATTATATCATGATTCAACTTAGTTTTAATTAGTCAATGATAATATAAAGCCTTAAGAAGCAAGGACTACAACTTTGGCTTAACGGTAATACATTGTCATATTATATATAGTTAATATGCTGAAATATATATAATCTTCTTTCTATTATGTATATGCAAGAAGATACTTCTAGGAGAAACAGCAATTAGTTTTACCATTAGTTCTACTATTAAGAATTAATCTTATATCTCTATTACTTTGATCTTAAAAGCTTTATGATGTTACTATGACTATGTTTAGCATTTAACCTAATATTGTTCATACTACTTTAGCAATTCAGAGAGTTTAACTTTAAGGTTAACTTTAATACTAATAATTTTTATCCTGCTTCTTAATTTCTCTCCCAATCTCATTAGATTTGTTAATGCAATTACTATCTTATGAAATTCTTTCACTATAAGTATATTTGGAAAACTTAACTTTATTTAATACTAATTTATATAATAAGATCATGAAGTATTTTATCTTAGCCCCATTACTTATTATTTCTATTATTAACAAAAACATACTAAATAAGATGTCAAATATAGTTCTCATCTTAAATGCTTCTTATAAAAGTATAAAAGCTTATCTCAAAAGTGATAAAACTCTTTATTAGACTTTACTTAGATATCACTTCATTAAGATTTATAGTTTTAAATTAATAGTCTCTGAATACTTTACATAATATTTTCAAATAACATAAATCAATAACTACAAGAATATGAAATTGAATTTAATAGATGAGAAAAATTATATAACTGCATAGTTCACTATTAAATTAGATTATAAATAAAACTTCATTGAATATAGTACATGGTTAAAAGAATTAGTTACTAAATATAAGTAATAGCGAAACTTATTAAGAGTATATTACCTAAAGTAGTAAAGCATAAACTATTAAGTCTATATGCTGCATACTGAGTACAGTAACTGAAAAATATAAGATAATACCTTGGTAAGGCAACTCTTATTTAGTAAATTTAGCTATTCATCACAATACTAAGAAAGTAATATAAGTAGCGATTAATGAACTATAAAGACTTCTAGTTAAGACCTAGCTAAAAGCAATAATAGGGGAAAGTTGATAAATTCCTAACTAGCTAAGATAGCTGAAAGACATGTTAGTTAGAAGTATACAGTTGTGCAGTGATAAGGAAAGCGTAAGTTATAAAGTAACTCAAGTTTTCTTGTTTTAAATTTAGGTTGTAAGTTATGCCTTAGTATATAACTATAATAAGGTATATAATTACTTGATAGTAAGTAGTTAATGACTTAATAAAGAGCTACTATAAAAAGTACTTAATATTATAAAATTTTGGACTCTAGTCATAGAATATTATAAATATAGAGATGATGCAGAAACTACTAAATCAGATCACAAATAAAGCTTTCTTAAGTCTCGTATACAGTTGAAAAAGCTATTTATTGAATATGAGTAACAATAGTACTTACTGAAAGTATATTACTCAAAGTAGTAAAATGCAAGTTACTAAACTTGCACACTGCGTGCTGTACATAATAACTGAAAAATATGAGATAATACCTTAATCAAATAGCTTTCACTTAATAAACTTAATTAGCCATTATAATATTAAGAAAATAGTATAAGTAGCAACTAACAAACTACAAAGGTCTCTAGCCAGAAAGTAGTAAGTTGTATAGTAATTGTATAAAGGTAAGAAAGGTATAAATTACTTTGTAACTTAAATTCACTTATTTGAAATTCAAGTTATAAGTTATACCTTGATGTGACTATAATGTAGTATATAATTACCTAATAGCAGATAATTAGTAATTCAATAAAGGGCTACTATAAAAAATATTTAGAGAGTAATGGAAAATATTTTTCTTTTCTCTTCATTAAATATTTTATTAAGTTCTTATTACTTAACAATTCAAGTTTATTATTCAAAATATCAAAAAATATAATTATATACTGCCTTATTAAATTCCAGCTGAGAAGTGATTCTGGTCTCTAAAAATAAGAAAATTATATTTATGAATCAAGTCATTTTTAACACCTCAAGTTCAAGTAATATATACTAGTATCACTTATCTCATAATTCTTAAAGTCTTTACCATTACATTTTTCCCCTTTAACTTAATAATTTTATCAATATAAAACTTAATATACTTAATTTAGATTTGAATTTTACTCTCTTCAAGGTATTTCTATATTTTTGTCTACATCTCAACAGTATTCTTATAAAATTTTAAAGAATTTTTTTTAATAGTTACTTTTTTAATAGTTACTTTTTTAAAATAAGCTCAAGCCAGTTTAGTTATATTAATATTAAATAAATTTTCTAACTATAATAATTACTGTAATTAGAGAGTAGAAGAAAGCTTTTATCTAGTAATTATATATTTGCTTATAATAAAAGCTTATCCCTATATTCTAAGTATATATATATCATTATTAAGTTTTGTTACAATGCTGTTTTTTATACTAGAAGTACTATAATTTAGGTATAAACATAACTTTTAAATTAGCTGAAAAGATTAAAATTATCTAGAACCTTAGTTTATTAAGAAAGATACTAATTTGTTATAGAGAAAAAATGTTATTAAATTTGTATCTTAACTTTAAATTTTCATTAGAAGTGATTAGTAACTAAATTTTTCTATACTTAGGTTACAAGAATACATTATGTAATATCTATTTTAGATATGGTATTAAAAATAAAATTCTATTTTGATAAGCATATTTCTATACTTATACTTAAAGGAATTTTTTTATGCTTATAAGGCTTTATTTAATATCAGCTTATAAAACTCCATACTATATTCATTTATATATATTAACTGTTATTTATAATATTGTACTCATATATTATTATGCATTCAAAAGTATTTAAATACTAATATTAAATTGTATTTAAGATTCCTTTTTTTACAAATATCTTGAGCCTCAAGCCACAAGATGTCATGGACATGAGAGTAACACAGAAACTATTGAATTAGATTATAAATAGAGCTTTATTATGTATAGCATATGGCTAAAGGAACCAACTACTAAATATAAACAGTAATGAGACTTGCTAAGATGTAGAGCTTAGAGTAATAACATACAGACTATTAAGTTTATACACTGCATACTGTGCATGGCAACTGAAAAACATAAGATAATATCTTAGTTAAGTAATCTTTGCTTAGCAGACTCAGCTAGCTACCATAATGTTAAGAGAGCTATATAAGAAGTAACTAACAAATTACGAAGACTCTTAGCCAAGAACTAGTTAAGAGCAATTCAGGAGAATAAGTTAATAAATCCTTGATTAACTAAGGTAGCTAAGGAATACATTAGTTAGAAGTAGTAAGTCATACAATAATTGCATAAAAGTAAGAAAGACATGAGTTATACAGTAACTTGGGTTTTCTTATTTAGAATTTAAGTTATGAGTTATATCTAGGCATTACTATAATATAGTATGTAATCACCTAATAGTAATTAGTCAGTAACTTAATAAAGAGCTACTATAAAAAGCACTTAAAGAGTAACAGAATATACTTTCCTCTGTTCTTCATCAAACATACTATTTAAAAGTTTTGTTACTTGACAACTAAGTTTTATTGTCTAAGATATCGAAAGATATAATTACATACTATCTTATTAAATCATAGCTAGGAACTGATTCTAGTCCCCAATAATGAAAAACCTTGTTTACAAATCAAGTTATCTAGAATACTCAAGTCTAAGTAATATGTACTAATATTATCTATCTTATAATACCTAAAGTCTTTCCTGCTATACTTCTATTCTTAAAGTACTTCTATTAATAAATTAAGAACTTATAATACTTATATCAAAATTAGTACCATAAATAGTTCTAAAATGACTATAGGGATAACTTAGAAAGATAGTTAAACTAGTATCAATAGAACAGCTATACCTGTAAAAAGTTCAAAGCTTAGCTAATTGTTAAGCTATTAGATTTATTTTACTACAAAGAAAGATTTTGTCTTATATATACAATATAATATACAATATATTAAGTCTTTTAAAGAGTTCTAGAAACTTATACATTCCAAATTTAAGTAAAGTAATAAAAAGACTATAGGTAATTTATTGACAAAAATAAACAAGTTTATTAAAAACAAGAAAGTAATTATTATATGATAGAAAATAGAGAGTAAAACTGCTCAAGAAGAAATAAATATAATATAGGCTCTAAACAAATTGCAGAAGACTTTACAAATGATTGAGGATTAAAAAAAGATGTAATAAAATATCAAGCAAAAGAAAAATATTGATGTAGTATTAGTAAACTTATAAGAAGTAAATATGATAAAGATATTAAAGAAGAAGCATTCTTCACTATCTAAATCATTTATAAAAGATCAATTTGTAGACAAATATAATATTGAATTATAGAAAACATTATTATATTATATTTAACACTAAGTCATGAATTAAAAGCCTAATTATAGAAGTACTAAAGAATAATAAAAACTGTAGTAATTATGAATATTATATAAACTATAAGTAGTTTAGGGAATAAGCTATTAAAAGAGATAATTATTATATTAGAAATTATTGATAGTTAAAAGAAAAAGAAAAAATTGTTATGGACATTTTAGGCCCTAAGTTACAAAATATTACAGATACAAAAATGATGCAGAAATCATTGGATTAGATCATAAAATAAAGCTCTATTGAGCATAGTATATAGTCAAGAGAACTAGCTATCGAATATGAATAGCAATAGAACTTGTCGAGGTGTAAGAGCTAGTCATGGTAGCATACAGGCTGTTAAGTCTATATACTGTACATTGTGTACAGTAACTAAAAAATATGAGACAACACTTCAGTGAAGCAGCTTTTACTTAAGCAGACTTAGTTAGTCATTATGATATTAAAAAAGTTACATAAAGAATGACTAACGAACTATAAAGACTTCTAGTCAGAGACTAGTTAAGAGTAATTCAAGAAAAGAGCTAGCAGATCCCTGACTAGCTGAGACAGTTAAAGAACATATCAATTAGAAATAGTAGGTCGTGCAATGATTATACAAGGAAAGGAGAAATATGAGTTACAAAGTAACTTCGGTTTTCTTATTTAGAATTAAGGTTATAAGTCATACCTTGGCATGACAGTAATGTAGTATACAATCACCTGATAGCAGGAGGTCAGTAACTTGATAAAGAGCTATTATAGAGAATATATGGAGAGTAATAAAAAGTACTTTTCTCTTCTCTTCATCAAATGTATTATTTGAAAATTTATTACTTAACAACTAAGTTTTATTATTCAAGATATCAAAAAATATAATTACACACTATCTTGTTAAATTCTAGCTAGGAAGTAATTCTAGTCTCTAATAATAAGAAGACTCTATTCAAAAATCAAGTTACCTGGGCATCTAAGTTTAAGTAATGTATACTAGTATTGTTAATCTCATAATACTTGAAGTCTTCACTATTATAGAAATAAACTTTAAAGAAGTTATAAAATATTTAATTCAATGTACTTCAAATAGAAAAATAAGAGATTTAAGCTATTGTTAGTACCTAGTATATAGATAATCAAGAGACAAAAGTAATAATGAGCTAATTACTAAGGATAGTAAAGTAGATAGCTTCTTCACAAATATCTTAAAGCTAATTATTACTTTATATCCAGCTTTTTGTTTATATTGCTATACTTATAGTTGAACTTCTAGTCTTTAATTGTTATATATATATTTCTATATCTCTATTTCTATACTTTTACTCTTATACTTTTACTTCTATACTTGATCTTTTAACCTCATATTGTAACGCGGAGCCCTAAAGGGTGAGGACTGCAGTTACGGTGCGCTATCACGCCATATGCAGTTAGTACACTAAGAGACACATATATGTAAATCCAGGAGGCTGCTTCTTCCAGAAATAGTAATTAGTTTTATACTAGAAATCAACGTTCTGTAGCTATTAGAATTCAGTTTATCGTACATAGTAGTGCTGAGCCTCCAAATACTGTTAACCCTTATCCTTAAGCCTCATGATGTTGCTGTAACAGTGCTCGGTGTTCAGCTTGATGTCGTCTACACTGTTTTAGCAATTCAAAAAGGACTGGCCTTAGGGCTGGCCTTGACATATATTTTCAACAATTATAAACTTACTTTAGCCTCATTATCAAGTAATTGGGTAAGTCTAATCTTCTCTCTTTATAACTATTATATAATTAATTAATATCTACTACTTCTCTCACTTCTTTTTATCAAAGTAAATGACTTTCAGTTTTTACTTTCTCTTAATTCATCAAAACTTCATTTCCAATTATATAAGTAAGTTCAATATACTTTATTTATAGTTATTATATAGTTAATATTTACAAATAATATTATAAATTACTCTTATATCTCTTATCATTAAAGTAAGTTTATTCTTTATCTTATAGTTTACATAGTCTAAAATTTAGTATTTGTCATGGCTAGCCCTAAAGTCAGCCCTTTTTGGATTGCTAAAACAGTGTGGATAACATTGGGCCAAACGCTGAGTACTGTTGCAGTGACATCACGAGGCTCAAGGATAAGGGTCAACAGTATATGGAGACTCAGTACTGCTATGTGCAATGGACTGAATTCCAATAGCTTCAGAATGTCGATTTCTAGTATAGAACCAATCACTGCTTCTAGGAAAAGCAACTTCCTGGATTTACATATACGTGTCTCTCGACATGCTAACCACATGCAGTGCAACGGCACATCACTGCCGAGCCACAACCGCAGTCCTTGCCCCTTAGAGCTCCGCATTACAGTATTATTAGAATTATATTTTCTGGAATTACTATATATTTTATTATTAACAAATTTTCAAATAATATTGAAATTGATTTAGATAATTACTACATTTCAAAAATAAATAAACTTACTGTAGATAAACCAAGTGAGATCAATGTTATTATTACAAGTAATCTTTAAGCTTTAAAGATAATTTAATTTACTATGGAAAGTCTAAATGTTATGAATATTTTGAGCTTTATTAGAAATACTATATATACAGAAGTAGTATTATTATCATTAGACTGAATTACAGTTCAATAGAGTTAAGGGCAGTATATAAAACTTAACAAGAATAAATTAAATATAAGGATAAATGGTACTTACCATAAGTAGGTAGAGTCTAAAACGAGGTTCATATAATCAATACTTTTAGTACTAAGGGTGCAACAAGCAGCAAACTCAATAAATTACCCACACCTTAGTCAAAGCAATAACTTCAGTCAGTTATATGACTACTAAGCAGCCTAGCTAGGAAGCAACTAACTAACAAAGATTATCATGGCCCATAGACACAGAACTGTTGTTTGTGAAAGTGGAACTAAGAGAGCTGAGGGATACTTAACAGCTGAAAGACACGTCGACTAAGTGTAGTAAGCAACTCAAGTATGTATAGAGAGTTATAAGTCATGGTAACTCAGATTTCATTATTAGACTCAATGTGAGTCAAGTGTAAGTCACACCAAGGGAAGAACACATTAAGTAATATAAGTTGCCTATTGGCAGATGGCCAAGAAATTAGTGAAGAGGCAACTATAAATACAATATTAAAATCTTAGGAAAAGTGTCTTTTCTTCCCTTTTTACTGAATATCTTATTAGTTTAGCAATAAAGCTTTGTACCAAAAATCATTACTCAAAAATATCTCTTGATATAGTTGTAACAGGACTGTTTTGCTATCTCAATATACGGGACTAATTTAACTGTTCTATAGTCATTTTAAGAATGCCTCACCATGTACCTGAATACCTAGACAAACTAGAAGACAAGACCCTATCAAAGTCAGATTATCACAATAAATAGTAATGATAATAAAGTCAATACTTTTAAGATTCATTTCTTTATAAAAATTCAAGGATTACAACATATCAAGATTGATCTATTTAATACTTCTGACTATGATCTATTGTGGGCCTAACTATGAAAGCTTTAACCAGTTTCTCAGCCTTATGACATTAATATGAAGCAAATTAAGTTACTCATGGGAATCTCAAACAAGGTCTTAAAACTTACAAATTGCAAAACTGGAGAAAAGTAGAGCATTACTAACTATATAGTTAATAATATTTATATTATATGTAGTTAAAAAAGAATGGACATTAGTTTATTGATTCTACTAGAACTAATATTACTGAAAAAAATATTTAATTCACTTATAAATTCACCCAAAAGTCTACTATTAATCATTTACTTATAAGAAAGACTGAATAAGATATTGCTGTAAAGAACAAGAATTAATATAAATAAGAAATTTACAATACTGAACTATAGAAGTGGTAGCAGAACTTCTATAATTATCTACACTATACTAAAGCTGTAAGTTCTTCAATTATGATCTTTGAGCACATGCAAAAGTATAAGAAAAAAGAACAAAAATCCTGTTAGGTAAAGAAGTTTCTTAAGAACTGTGGCTTGACTATAACTAGTTTACTGCATAAGGTATTGTTAGATAATGAGGAAGAGAAGGAGAGCCAAAATTAGCTAAATGGTTTATTAGTTAGCTAGTAAGATATAGTATAGACTGTAAATCAACTAGAGTTTACTGAAGAATACTTTAATGAAGTTATAGAAGTTTAGAATAAGAAGAAATAAAGTATGTCTATGAATAATTTAATTATATTAATTATACTAACTAAACTAGATTTCTAAAATATTTATATAGTTAATCAATTTATAAAGTTCCCAATCAATTTTCTACTCTCTAGTTATTTATTGCGACAATCTAACTTTAACAGGGTTTTGTCTTCTAATATAATAGTGAAGACTTCAGATATCATAAGATTGATAATACTAGTATATATTACTTAGACTTGAGTATATTAGGTAACTTAATCTATGAACAGGGTCTTCTCATTACTGGGGACCAGAATTATTTTCCAGTTGAAATTCAATGAAGTAGCATGCAATTATATCTTTTGATATCTTAAATAATAAAACTTAGTTATTAAGTGACAAACTTTCAAATAATATATTTGATAAAGAAAAGAGAAAAGTACTTTCTGTTGCTTTTCAAGTACTCTTTATAACAGCTCTTCATCAAGTCATTAACTACTTGCCATCAGGTAATCGCATATCATATTATAGTCATACCAAGGTATAACTTATAACCTAAATTCTAAATAAGAAAATCTAAGTTACTGTGTAACTTATACTCTTCTTATTTTTATATAATTACTGTATAACTCACTACTCCTGGCTAATATGTCTTTCAGCTATCTCAACTGATTAGAGATTTGTTGGCTCACTTCCCTGAATTGCTCTTAACCAATCCTTAACTAGAAGTCTTTATAGTTCATCAGTCGCTTCTTGTATAACCCTTTTGACATTGTAGTAGCTAGCTGAGTCCACTAGGTAAAGGCTGCCTAACTGGAGTATTGTTTTATATTTTTCAGTTACTATGTACTGCTGTTCTAGGCCCCACACTCTAGCAAGTCCTATTGCTATTTATATTTGATAATCAGCTCTCTCAGCTGTACACTATGCTTAATAAAGTTTTATTTATGATGCAATCTAATGGTTTCTATACTATTACTGTATTTTTGGCATTTTGTAGTTTAAAGCCTAAGATATTCATAACATTTAGTTTGTCTTAAATGTTTAAGTACACAGTAAGATATTTATGACATAACTATGAGACAGTTATATTACTTCTGTATACTAAGATAGCAAAGCAGTTTTGCTATAACTATATTAAAAGATATTATGGATAATAATTTTTAATACAAAGCTTGATTACTAAACTAATAAAATATTCAATGAAGAAGAAAGGAAAGATACTTTCCCTGACATCCTAATATAGTATTTATAGCCGCCTTTTCACTAATCTCTTGGCTACCTGCCAATAGGCAAATCATACTACTTGGTATGTATACCTTTTAATGTGACTCACAATATAACTCATATTAAGTTCAATAATAGGTACTAAGTTATTATAACTTATAATCCTCTACCTATACTCAAGCTACTTACTATATCCAGTTAACATATCCTTCAACTGTCAAGTATTTCTCAGCTCCCTTGATTCTTCATCCACATTTAATAGTTCTGGGCTCTATTGTTTATAAAACCTTTGTATAATTAATTACTTCCTAATTAAATCACTTGATATTTATATAGCTAACTAAGGTTGCTGCCTTAATTAAAATATAAGTAATTTATTAAGTTATCACTGATTATGCCCTCAGCACTAAGAGTACTAATTGTATAAGCTTTATTTTAGCTTTTACCTGCTTCCAGCAAGTACTGTTTATCCTCATATTCAGTTCATTCTTGTTAAGCTATATATGCCATCCTTAATCCTGTGAAACAGTGATTTGATCTAATGGTAATTAATGTCACTTTTGTATCTATAGTATTATCCTAGTAAGGCTTAAAATATTCGTAATATTTATTCCAGTAAGTAGTAAGTAGTTTTTATAGTTAGATAATATATAGTTTTCTTTGTTAAATACCATTTCTGAACTATATAAAGGTTCTTTATAATGCAAATAATCTTTTAATATCAATAGCTTATAATTAAAGACTTTTAAAACTTAATTTCTATTTAAGTAAATATATATATTTACAAGTAGTATAGAGACTATATATAGAGGCTACTATTAAAAGTATTCAGACTTCTCACCCAAGCCTTTATTAGTTACTACCTCACTAAATTTCAGTTAGACCATATTTTTTCAAAATTCTCTATATTTATTACTACACTTCAAACAAATAACTTCTGGAATATATCTTATAATTCTTTTAATCTAAACTTAAATTCTTACTTACTTTTAAGCTCTACCAAGCTTCAGCTCAAGATATAGTAGTATTTCTATGAGTTTTTGATATTCTATACTTGGTTGTTATTCATTTGAGAAAAGATCAAGCCAGTTCAATCATATTGAAATTCAGTAAGTTTCTAGGCCATAGAAGTTACTGTACTTCAAATGTACTATATATTTTAGCTTGGTAATGATGTGCATGTAATAGGACTTAATTTTCTTGAACTAAAGTTTCTAGACAATTCTTCATATATTTCTTTGCAAATAGTAAAAGCTTGCCAAGTAAAATGACTTTTTTATAACAATACCAGTTAATGCTATAGTTTTCCCTTCCCAAATAAGTTTTCCATTTTCTTTAGTGAATTTCTACTCAGGTTTTTAACTAGGAACTTGACACTGAAGATTTATATATTATATACTTATTAAAAGTTTCTATTCTATTTGAAGAGTTGATTCTTTAATTATATTAAAAAAAATCTAATTTAACATTAACAAGTTTTCATTTCTATACAATTTCTAGTTTCCAGATATGCATTAAATCTTTTTTATCATAGAAAATGTATCTTCAAAACATAAAGTCAGAAGCTTTCTTCTATTGTATTCAAATTACTAATTTATTATAATGCTCTTTTTTGATTTACCATACTTAAGTTTTGCCTCTTCTATATCCTAAAATAACATTAGTTTCATCTAACCAGACTAAGCTTCCAAATTGGTTTCTACTTTCTTAATCCATGTGATCATAGTACTCTTCAAGCTGACATTGAAAAGATCTCAGTTGCAAGATCTAATTCCTTTGCAGATTTTTCCCTCTTACTATAGCTAGACCTTATTATAGTAAGAATTTCTCCTTCAATTTCTGCTGTTACTACTTTTGGCCAACCAGATTTAGTGTAGTTACTTTGTAACTTATACCTTTCTTATCTCTATACAATTACTGCATAACTCAACTAATATATTCCTTAGTTATCTTAGCTGGTCAAGGATCTGTCAGCTCCTTTCTTAAGTTGCCTCTAGTCAATTCTATACAAATGACAGGAATATTCTCTTTAAGTAAGGCAAAAGCCTATGCCTAAAAGGCTACTGATGTTGCTCAGTTTGGCATTTGAAGTAGCATTGAATTTTGGTGAAGTCTCAGCTAAGGTCTTATCTAGAAATTAATTAAAGAGTCTGAATACTTTTGATAGCAGCCTCTGTATATGGCCCCTATGAGTTGTATGCTAACTTCTGCAGTTCTTCTATAGCTGAAGCACTTATCCAAAACCATGCTTAACAGAAATTCAAAGTCATAATATAACCATTAGTGTGGCAATCGGGTCGGGTTATGCAGGGTTTTGGGTCGGGTTGGGTTAGGGTTTGCTAAGAGGGTTATGGGTTTAAACCCTAACCCACTTTAACATGCCCTCTGATTATATAAGTTACAATGTATCACCTTAATACCTTGAAATGCCAAGAAATTGACAAGAACCCGACCCGATCCTCCTTGGCAGGTTAGTAGCGAGTTGGGTCAGGTTACCCTAATCTGCTTGCCAGTCTAATCACCATATTATGAGTCATTTACTCTTCATTTAATTCAACATTTCACGGCTTCATTATAGAGTCAATTATATGCTTTATATTGTGATTAGGCTGTCAATCAGGTACCCATTTTTGCTGTTTTGGGGGCCTATTTTGACACAAAAAGGCCACAAAGTCTTCAAATTACTACGCGATTTGGTCTGAGACAAACCCGATTGGGTTGACAAACCCGACCCAATTGACAGCCCAGGTGTGAGAGTTTGAGGGTAAAGGCCTAAGTTAGGCCTTCAGGATAACTAGGTACCAGGTTGGGTCCAGGCTTGGAAATGCCTAACACTTGGGCTTGGGTTGATTTTATTTTTCAAAGAAACCATTTTGGTATGAAAAAAGCAATAAATCAGCCATTCACCATATGTCAGGAACAGAAGCCACATTGGATAGAATAAAAAAAAAATAAAAAAGTAAAAAATTATACATAAGCCCAAATGTTAGGCATTACCAAGCCTGGACCCAACCTGTGTATCTAGTTATTCTGAATAGACTGGCAAGCAGGTTAGGGTAACCCGACCCAACTCGTTACTGACCCGCCAAGGAGGATCGGGCCGGGTTCTTGGCAATTTCTTGGCATTTCAAGGTACTAAGGTGAAACATCGTAACTTATATAATCAGGCATGTTAAAGTGGGTTAAGGTTTAAACCCATAACCCTCTTGGCAAACCATAACCCAACCCGACCCAAAACCCTGCATAACCCGATTACCACACTACTCCTAGTAGACTGCTTCAACTGGGTTATGTGTATTCAAAGTCACTAAGGTCACTAAATTCTAGTTAAGCGATAGCCTACAATATATACTAAACAACTCGTTTAATTGATAACTCACCCAAATGACAAGCTATTGACTCTGAATTTTTGCAGCAGGTTAAGTATTTCTTATATACCCACCAGGAAAAACCCATTTTTGTATGAGAAAAGCAATAAATCAGCCATCCACCATATAATAGTCATGTCGGGAACAGAAGCCACATTAGATAGAATAGAGAAAATATAAAAACGCAAAAACGTATACATAAGCCCAAGTGTTAGGCATTTCCAAGCCTAGACCTAACCTGGTACCCAGTTATTCTGAAGGCCTAACTTAGGCCTTCACCTTCTAACTCTTGTGCCTATAAAATATGTATAGTGTATTGAGTGCAGGGTAACCGGTGCAGGGTCATAGGTGTAGGGTAACAGATGTCAGACAATGCCCCCATAAATTCAATTTCAGGTAAATATAAAAACCTCCACTGTGACCCCTCCAGGTAAGCATGAGCACCTATTCCTTGGGTATCAAAGTACCCTCTTCAGGCACTATCCACTGTCCCAAAAACCAACTTCCAGGTACTGACATAGCTTGATTTTTGACAATATGTACATGCCAGGTCACTATAAAGTTTGCTATAAAATAGTGCCCAAACAAAAATTAATGAGAACAATTCCATTGTCATTTCAGCACTAATACAATACTTTTCTTTTCATCTTCTGATAGTACAGCCTTACTCTGTGACTCAAAGTAGGTTTTTGTATTTGGGGACTTTTGCTGGGATGAAGCTTTCTGGAGGTTATTAATTTTGTACTTTTTGATATTAATGCTCAATGAGCTAAGCATTGGTTATGTTAAAGCTTGAAGAGAATCTGGCAATATTTATAACAATCAGCACTTTATAGTTCAATTGACTGGGAGGTAGTGGTGATAATATAATGTTGTACTTATTGAATTTCTCTTATATATATATAGTATACATATAGATCTCTACCTAAGTTTCATAGTGAAGTTCAGTGCTTTCTTCCTTGTTGGCATTATCAGGATTATCATTCAACTCCTCTATAGTATTGTGCTTTCCTTAATTATCAGGATTTCTAGTTTTACTCCTGTCATCCAGATCATTATTATTACAAATCTTATATAGCTCTTCTCTGGGTGAAGGCTCATCCAACTCATCTTCTAAGTATGTTTTTTCATTATCTAGATGTTTGAGATTAATTTCCTCTAGTGTTAGAAGTTTTAATAGTAATGATGATAACTGCTAGTGCTTGTAGTAATGAAGGTTTTGGGCATCATGAAATAGATAATACTAGCACACTTTACTTGAACTTAAGTATTCAAGGTAACTTGATTCGTAAATGTGGTCTTCTTGCTAATAGGGACCAGAATTACTTCCCAGTTGGAATTCAATGAAGTAGTATATGATTATATTTTTCAATATCTTGGGCGATAAAACTTAAATTGCTAAGTAATAGTAATGACAAAGAACTTAATAAAAAATAACTATAAAAAGTACTTGAAAAGTAATTAATAGTACTTTCCTTCTATTCTTTATTAAATGTTAATTATTTGTAAAGTCATATTTTAGCAATAATTATATGCTGTCTTATTGAATTTCAACTAGGAAGTAATTCTAGTTCCTAGCAACAAGAAAACTATATTCACAAATTAAGTTACCTTTAATACTCTAAAGTTCAAGTAATATATATTAGTACTACTTATCTTACAATACTCAGAGCTTTTACTATCAAACTTGTTAAATTTGAATTAAAAAGTAATTTTAGTTCATAACTTTAAGACAATTCAGATTATGTTATAAATTATTTTAAATACCTTCAAGTCTCAAATAGTATACATTAATGCTATTTATTTTTAAATATCCAAACACTTACTATTATACTTAATTAGCCAAATAAAACAGAAAGACATATTAATAGATAATAATGAATTATAATATAATTATATTAAGGTAAAAATAATATAAGTAAACCTATAACTTAGGTTTTCTTAATTAAAATTTAGTTTATAAGATATATTTTAGTATAATGATAATATGATATATAATTACTTAATAGTAGATAATAATAACTTAATAAAAAGTAACTATAAAGAGTACTTGAAGAGTAATAAAAAGTATTTTCCTTTTTCTCTTTATTAAATATTGTTTTTAATTTATTATTTAAGATATTTATTTAATATAAATTATATATTATTTTATTAAATACTTCTTAAAAAGCAATTCAAATTCCTAGCTTTAAAATAATCAAGATTATAAATATAAGTTATATTAAACACATTTAAGATCCAGTAATAAGTACTGGTACTATTTATTTTATAATATTTAGAATCTTTATTATTATAGTAGATTTGATAACTTATATATTCTATTGCTTTAGATATTAAACCCTAGTAAATCTTGTCACTTTCTTGCATTTAGTAACTAGTTTACTTAGCTATATAGTATATCCAGTAGAACCTTATTTGTGATTTAATTTAATGGTTTTCACATCACTAGCATTTATAGCTAGGTACTTGAATATCTGTAACTATAGCAAATTAAATAAAGAAAACCTGCCATATTATCTTTTACCTTACCAACTTTTTCTAAACTTCAATAACTGATATCAAAACTAAAAGTTCATTAATATACTATCACAAAAAGCTACCTTAAAGCTTTAAAAATCTTGTGAGAATCTCATAGAAGACTGTTAAAGCTATAGTTAATCCATTTTCACTATCTGATTTTCCCTGTTAATATTTATAGAACTTGAAATACAAAAAGTTATTTCCAAGGATATTAGCACAGATTCACCATCCCTGACATTTACAATATTTATAATTCATCCATTCAGTATTGTATAATGATCATTGAATATTATAGATATGCTTATTTTAGGTCTAAATAAAATAAAATTTGGTACTCTGATATTACCCTCAAATATTTAACTCGTAGATAATAAAATTTTTATTTATCTAACTCTTCCACACTCAGTTGTTTAGCCTGACAATAACAAAATTTAAGTATGCTTGAAGGTTTTATAAAATCAAGTAAGAATTTTAGAGATTAAGGGAAGGAATAACTGAAAAAATGATTTAGTAATTACTGGTAATAAAATATTGATAAGCTAGTCAAAGAAGAATATCATTGCAACTGTAATAAATAAATATAAGTTTAAGGAGTAAATTATACATGATTTCTACATATGCAGAAAAATAGTTTTGGGGAAAGTTAAAGTTATAGTAAAGTTTTTAAAGTTTGAAAACTTTTGTAATCATTATATTGGGAAGAAACTGAACTGTACAGTAATGGTGAAAAATACTTTTAGTTGCATTTAAACTAGAAATTAGTGTTATTTCTCTTTAAAATAGAAATTTATTTTTAGTTTATTTCTAATTTAATAAATTAAATTTCATTTTTAAAATTTTTTTAACAGAGTATATAAGATTTAAGTATACTCTTTAATTATCACATTTCCACTAATTGCTAGTTTTCTCTCTTGTTTTGTAAGATTGGTCTAAGTAATATAAGATTATAACCAATACATGACAAATCAAATCTATGATACTTACTAGATTTAATATGTCACATTAAGTTAACATGTCACTCAAGTTTGATCCTGAGCAGGAATCTTGTATTATTTTAACTTTAGATGTGAAAATCTAGCACCTGTTACATATCTATCATTCATTAACTATTTAGTACACTGTTCTATACAAGATGCTTCTTGTATATGCTAATAGTTGTGGAAACTTTCAATTCAAAAGTAGTTACAACAAGGCGTTACTTGAATCTTTGGGAATAGCACTGAAGAAATATTTGGATTGCTTAATCCAATTAGAGTATCCAGTTTATCACAATTTATTACAATCAATGACACAAACTCTTTTACAAACTATAGATTCAAAGCACAAAGTTAGACAATATTGACCCACTAATTTTATCAAAAATAACTTTCAATACCATATACTTAAGTCACCACTACTTGCAGAAGTCAGAAAAGTAGCTTACAAAATAAAGGTCTTTAAGACTTATTTGAACAATTTCACATTATTATTACAGAGAACGGTATTGATATATCAGATGTTTATAACTTTAATAAAACTGACTTCTGTATTGGCTATGCTCGAGAATTACTTATGATTATATACTCTACTAAAAAGAAAGTATTTATAACTGATCTAAATAACAGAGAACTGATAATTTCAGTTGAATGTATTAGTACAGTGGACTTTGCAATATCACCTATATTAGTTATAAGTAAAAAGACATATTAGGAGAAATCTTTCTTCAACAATCTTAATAATAATATTCTTTTAGACTTAAGTGATATTAGCTATTCCAATGAAATTCTGAGAATACAATGGCTAAAGCACTTTCACAAGCATATTGATAACTGACATAAGAGTATATGATGATTATTGTTATTTGATAGTTATATTTCCTATCTTAGCTTTGAATTTATTTTTTTTTATAAATTAGTTAAAATTATTCCATTCTATTTACTACCTCAATTTACATATTAACTACAACCTTTGAACATTACTGTCTTTCAATCATTAAAGTATCACTATAGTAAAGCAATTAAAGATGCAATTCATATATTTAGAATTTTTGAAAATGACTTTCTGAGCTACATTTCAGACTATTTGAAATAAAACATTCAAGAGTACAATTATCTTATTGGTATTTAAATATGCCAGTCTCTTCCTACTTAACCCTTAAATTGTTTTAAATAAAAAAAAAGTTTTGAATATACCATTTTATACATTAGCTCCTAACATATCATTATTGAATTCTAAGTAATTTTTTAAGACACTAGTAGTATTACAGTTCTTATAGCATAAGTTATATATTACTAGAAAATTTGCAAATGCAATTGATGATCAATGACTTCTATCTTCAACTCTTGCAATTAAATTAAGGCTGATAAATTGATAAAGGACTTGAAAGGCAAACTCAGTAATAAACAACTAGCGATTAATGAATTATATCAATGACATATAGCTGAAATGCATAAAGTAGCAAAGAAGAATAAAGGAAACTAAATAGTAGAGACTAATAAAGTTGTATGAGTTAAGGATACATAGCTTCAAGTAAAGAAAGAAAGAGTTTGATATGATAATGTCACGGACAACCTGAGCCTCATTAGGAATGCCACAGATACAGAAGTGGTGCTGGAATCATTGGACCCAATTACAAGCTTATGGGACATAGACGGCTCGGCAAGGATGAACTGAATACAAGGATAAGTGGCACTTGCTGTGAGAACATGGGGGCCGGAACAAGGGTTTGCGCAATTAGCGCTCTCAGCACTGAGAGCGCGACCTGCGGCAGTTCAGTAAATTACCCACACCCCTGTCAAGGCAACAATCTTGGCCAGCCACAATACTGCCAAGGAGTCTAGCCAGGAAGCTACCGACCAACAGGGACCACTACAACCTACGAACGGAGAACTATTGGTCGTGGATGATAAACTAGAAGAGCTGAGAAACACTTGGCAGCTAAAGGACATGTCAGCTAGGTGTAGTGGGTAGTTCAGGTATGGATGGAGAGTATGAGTCGTGATGACTTGGGTTTCATTAGTGGACTCGGCGTGAGTCGGATATGAGTCACGCTGAGGAAAAAGCACCCCAAATGATATGAGTCGCCTGTTGGCAGGTGGCCAAGAGATCAGTGAAGAGGCAGCTATAAATATAGCGTTAGAATCTTAGGGAAAGCGTCTTTCCTTTCCTTTTCACTGAAAGTCTTGTTAGTTTAGCAATATAAGCTTTATACCAAGAATCATTGCCCAAGATATCTTTTGATATAAGTTACAATAGGACCGTTTCACTATCTCAGTATACGAGACTAACATACTTGTCTCACAGTTACCCAAAGAACACCATGCCGTATATCTGAACACCAAGACAAACTAGGAGACGAGATCTCATCAGAGTCAGATCGTCACAGATAATTACTCAAAAAGTATTACTTAAGGCATAAGTGGTAGAAAAGAAGCCCTTTAATATTCTGTTTAAAGATGCTGCAAAAGTAGCTAAGCTCCGTGTGAAGTGACTAACTACAACTAAAAAAGTTAAGGTTGTAGTGGCAAAATTGGCTGCTAAACAACAATATTAATCTTTAGCTAAATATCTTAAAAATATGTTCTATATTACTTAAACTAACCTTGAGAAGCAAGAGAGAAAACTAGTAATTAGATATAATTGATTAACATCTCTATTGTTTGATTAATTAAATTTTATTTACTCATCTATCTACTATTACAGAATACTGTTTTATTAGATTAACTACTTTAAACTACCAAACGGCAAATTGGCAGCCGTTTTGGGGGGTTGGGCTGCTGTTTTTGGCTGTCAGCTTGCCAACATATCACGCTGCTCTAACGCTCGCTTACTAACAGCCGAGGCGGCAACACATTTCCCAGACTGCAAACTGGGAAATAGCGGAACAAAAATGCGCCTAGCACTTGCCCATGCCTCACTCAGGTGACGCCGTTTTGGGCTAGATGGTACATGTACAGGCACGAGGCACTGGTACCAAGATTTGATGGTAGTTCAGAGGTTTATCATAGATGTGATCCGGGAAACTCTAGTAATCAATTGAATCTATTCTGTTTACATCATTCCTTAATTGCCTCCGGTCATGTGACATGCTAAACTTAGGTACCTAGGTAGGATCTTTGTAAATCTACCGTGACAATCAACAACTCGCCATGTCTCGCGCAACGACTCGCCGTAATGTCCACTTCCTCGACGGGGAGAATAATGAAATCCTGGGCTTTTGGCAAAACGGATCGGTCTCGTGGGGCCAGATTGCCGAGTGGATGTACATCGCGATCACGCTTTCTTCTGTGCAGTATGCTGTCTTTCGATGCCTAGAGAGCGGAAACCCGGAGAACCCTGCGACAAACCACGGCTTTTCTGTCAATCTGTCAGGCAATAATAACGCTGTTGATCGAGGATACTATGTAGTTCTCTCTGCCAATGGTGAGTGCAGGGACTCGGATCTGTTACTCAACTTGAGCTTTACACTAATGAGAACTCTTATAGGTGAACCTCTTGATATTCCCATAACTGAAGAGAGAGCTATTCCTCGCTCTGTGTCATACAATCTCTCAAATCCTGATCCTCGAGTAAGTATCTCCTTATCACTTCAACTCTAAAATTGGTCATCATTTTAATTGTAGCCGGCCAACAGTTAGCTTCATTCAGACAAAGAGTTCGTGAGAGAGACAATTGCTGCGTGGTGACGGGTGTACGAGTACCGCCCGGGGATTATGATTCCTTTGAAGCAGCACATATCTTCCCTGTGGCTCATCTGGATTTGGTATGATCGTACTACTTGTGTCCGGTTTGATGTACTTACATTATTATTATAGTGGCGTTCTGGTCAATGGAGCCAGAGAATCGAAGACGACTTCCATGACGTGGGTGACTCAAAAATTCATTCCGTCCAGAACGGAATCCTCCTAGCTCAACATGCACATACTTACTTTGACAAATACAAGATCGCTATCAATCCAGACGTGAGTATGCTCTGGGTGCTACTTTTAGAGTCTTACTAATACTTAGCAGGACAACTACAAGGTCACTTGTTTCGTGGATGATTGTTGGGGATTTGACGGTCGATACATGGTCCGTTCTGGCTATCCTCAGCATTACCAGCCCCTTCGAAGTTTACTAAAGTATCACTTTCGCATGGCCGTTCTATGCAATATGAAGGCCCGAGGTCCCGAGTACGATTGGGATGAGGATATCCCGCCTGGGATGGATCCGGTTGCAGAAATATCGAACTCCGAGGAAGGGAAACTTAGATTCGAGCTCGTTATGGCGGAGAGACTTAATCCTCTTACTGAATAACAATTTCATCATGAAAGTCTCGATATATGTATTTTTCCAATGAGGCTTACTCAAAGATCATTCGCTTTTTGCTATAGGCAATGATGCTCTCCCACCTTAGATTATAAAATAGAAGCCAAACACCCATGCTACCTTGAATTCACTGTTTACCCTTTCCCGGTTTGCAATCTGGGAAATCAACTAAGCTTCATTGCCGAATTTCTAAACCAGCAGGAGGCCAAAACTAGTTTTAGGTTATAACAGCGATACGTGAGCTGGGTGATCCGGGCGAGGAAGCTATTCTTTTCCCTTTACTATCAAGTTTGTTCAGGGATGTTCATGGTATTGAGTGCTACATAGGGTAACATCGAGCCCCTTGATGGGACTAAAAAGAGAGCAAATCTTAAGGAAACTAGCTTCTAATGTGGATTCCTGTCTGCTTTCGTATTGTTAGTCTCATCGAGCCCCTCGATGCCAGACGATTAGAGAGACAAATATACATTGACAATTTGCCGCTGTGGTAACTATGAATATGTGGTTGCGCGAGACACGAGGCCACGCTTATGGCATGCCTTGCCCCACGAACCTCTGCTTCCTCGGCCTTCGCATGAGCAACTACATCAAACGACAAAGGCATCTGTGAGAGGACCTTGAAAGAACAATGGAACGACCTCGTCCTGCAACCACTACCTAAGCTGGAAGCCGACTTATTTCAAAGCCTGTTTCTCGATGCGATAGATGAGTGCGAGAGGGAAAGCGACGCTGGGACTCTGTTGCAAGGCAGACCTAAGAGATGGCCCAGCGTTAGAAGCATCGACGCGCGAGGGGAGGTGCGTGGATTCTGGTTGCTGAATGCCTTGCCGTGGTCTTCTCAGCTGCGCGTGGCTGGTTCAGGGGAGCCTGGTGGGAGGAGAAGGGGGCCGACATGCGGGCGCGCCGGACAAGGGGACCAAGCGTCGCAAGGTGCTGGTGTGTGTTGGGTTATTAGTGAAGGAATGGAGGAAGGACGAAGGAAAACGGCGAGGTGTGGGCAGGCGCGCGGTCCTTATACCCCACCAAAGCAGCGGCGGCCCGTGCACGCACCTTGCCTAATGCAAGACCCTCCGTTTCCTGATGCAGACTTGCCGTCTGATATTTTATTTAATTTAATTATATTTCTTTTCTATAATACTGAATTAACATACTTATATTATTAAATATTACTTTGTGCAATCAATTAAATAAAATACTTTTATTGTAATAAATATCTATATCTTCTATTAGATTAGTTATTGATATATGGTTTTATACTATAATCATATTATAAATATCTTAAGCCTCATCAAGATGATATTATGGATAAGAGAGTAGTACTATTAGCATTAAATTAAGTCGTGACTTTAAAAAATTAAAGACATGTAATAATTTGACTCTAATGAAATTTTGTCTTCTAATTTGTCTTAAGTATTCAAGTATGTGACAAAAGGTTTATAAAATAATTATAGAATGATTATATTAGTTCTATATACTAAAATAGCAAAATAGTGTTATTGTAACTATGTCAAATAATATCTTGAGCAATGATTCTTAATACAAAGCTTAATTGCTAAATTAACAAAATATTTAGTAAAAAGAGAAAAAAAATTATTTTCCCTGAAAACCTAATACAGTATTTATAACTGCCTCTTCACTGATCTCTTGGCTACTTGCTAATAGATAACTTATATTTACTTGATATGTATATCTTTTAGCCTAAATCATAATATAATTTATGTTAAGTTCAATAATGAAATCTAAGTTATTATAACTTACAACTTCTTATTTATGCTTGAGTTACTTATTATATCTAGCTGATATGTTCTTCAGCTATCAAGTATTTTTTAACTTTCTTGATCTTTTTTCTATATCTAATAGTTTAGTGTCTTGTAGGTTGTAAAGTTTCCTGTTAATTAGTTATTTCCTAATTAAATGGCTTGATAGTCATATAGCTAGTTGAGATTGTTGCTTTAATTAAAGTATAAATAATTTATTGGGTTACTACAATTTATATTCTCAATACTAAGAGTACTGATTGCACGAACTTTACTTTGGCCTTTACTTACCTCTAGCAAGTACCATCTATTCTTTATTTGATTTATTCTTGTCAAGCTGTATATGCTATCTCTAATTCTATGAAGTCATAACTTGATCTAATAGTAATAATGTTATTTCCATATTTATAGCATTATCTTAGTGAGACTTAGGATTTTTATAACAGAATAGTACATATAGCTCAGTAAGAATGAATTAAATATAAGAATAAATAGTACTTATCAGAAGCAAGTAGAGACTAAAGTAAAGTTTAAGTAATTAGCATTTTCAGTACTGAGAGCATAACTTGCAGTAACTTAATAAATCATTTATATATTAGTCAAGACAACTACCTTAGCTAATTACATAATTGTCAAATAATATAATTAAGAAGTGATTGACTAATAGAAAACTCTATGACCTATGAGACCTTAGACTATTAAATGTGAAAGAAAAACTAAGAGAGCTGAAAGACACTTAGTAACTGAAGAACATATTTGCTAAGTATAGTAGGTAATTCAAGTATAGATAAAAAGTTGTGAATTACAATAACTTAGGTTTCATTATTAAACTTATTATAAGTTATATTGTGAATTATGTTAAAAGATGTACATATGGCATCATGTAGTTTCGATACCTTTACATAATTGCGCAATTTTTAAGATATTTAGAATTGGTATGAAATCTCTGTAATAAGCGTAAAAGGTTAAAGTCTGGGGGAATTCTCTCATGCGACACAGATATTATAACTACTATGTTGAACTATTAATATATTATATCTAGACAGGCATATGGAGTTATGATGCTATGAAAAGCCAATCTTTCTTATAAGCAAATTAATATTTTATCTGGCCTTCAGAAATCAACAATTCAGCAAGTTCTAAAACGGGCTCAAGAAAATCTGGAGAATCCATTTACTACTCGCTATTGTACTGGACAGCCTAAGAAGCTTAATCTTTGATATGAACGCCATTTGGTTCAAGAAGTTATTAGTGATCGAAGTGCTACTACGAAATTACTTTGCGAGCAATTTCAGTGCTGTGCAAATACCTTGAAGGCAACATTAGATAAACATGGATATCACAAACGAGTAAAACGTCGTAAGCCCTATTTAAAGCCTGATCATAAGAAGAAACGACTTGCATTTACTTAAGCACATCTACATTAAATTGATACAGATTGGGAAAAAGTTATGTTTACAGATGAGAGCAATATTGAACTAGGGTTAGATGGCCGAGTTTTTTGAATTTGGCGGCAACCTGGTGAGGAATTAAAAGATAAGTATTTAAAGCCAATATTTAAGAGTGGCTGTACTTCTGTAGGAATATGGTCCTCTATTTTTAAGGATAAAAAAGGGCCACTAGTGTTGATTAATGGCCACATAACAGGAAAGCAATATTTGGAAAAGGTATTGGAAGATGCAGTATTACCTATGGCAACTTCTATCAAGTACAATGTCAGTCCAATAGTGTTTATGCATAATAGAGTGTCATATCATCATGTAAATATTGTAAAGACATTTTTTAAGAAAGAAGGTATTACCTTAATGGATTGGCCAGCATGTTCACCTGACTTAAACCTTATAGAAAATATATGGAGTTATCTCAAGAGAGCAATCAACAACCGGGACAGCATTCCTCAAACTCGAGAAGAGCTGATTACTGCTATTTATGAGGAATGGAAAGGCATTAGGGCAGAGCATTTTAATTCAATAATATCTGATGTACGAGACCGAATAAAGGCCTGCATTGCAGCAAAGGGCGATCATATGAAATAGTAGCACTATTCCTTCGTTGTATTTATTCTTCACAATTGCAGGTTTCATTTAAGTTAAAAAAGTCAGTAATAGTAGTCAAATTGAATGTCGTGGAGCATTTTTAAACCTCTGAGCATAAATAGAATTTGAGGCGGTATCAAAACTAAATGACGCCATGTGTACATACTAAATAGTATGAGTTATCCATTAGTAGGTAGCTAAGAGATTAGTGAAAAAGTAGCTATAAATACTATATTGAGTTTTTAGGGAAAGTATCTTTTTTTTTCTCTTTACTGAATAACTTATTAATTTAGCAATTAAGCTTTATATTAAGAATTATTATCCAAGATATCATTTGATATAATTGCAGTAGAACTATTTCACTATTTTAGTATTTAGAATTAATATAACTATTTTACAGTTATTTTATAAATCTCTTACCACATACCCAAATGCTTAAGACAAACTAAAAAATAACATTTTATTAAAGTTAAATCATTACAAATTAGTACTTAGATTCAGTGATTGAAAGCTTTAATTATTGATAACAACATGCAATAATACTTAATTTCAGAGAGGTGAATCGATTATATAATAACTTGACTTCAATAAAGTCTTATCTTCTAATTTGTCTAGATATTCAAGTATGTAGTAAAATGTTCTTAAGATGACTATAGGATAGTTATATTGGTCCTGTATACTGAGATAGCAAAACGGTTTTATTACAACTATATCAAAGATATTTTTAGGCAATAATTCTTGATATGAAGCTTTATTACTAAATTAATAAGATATTCAGTAAAGAGGGAAGGGGAAATGCTTTCTCTAAGATTGTCATAAATATCTCGAACCTCATTAGGAACGTTATGGACACAGAAGTGGCACTAGTATCATTGGACCGGATCGCAAACCCATAGGGCAAGAATAATATGCATGGCTCAGTAAGAATGAACTGAATATAAGGACAGACAGTACTTGCCGTGGGTATGTAGAGGCTGGAGCAGAAGTTCGTGCAATTAGTGCAACTTGTAGCAACTCAATAAATTACCTATACCCCGGTCAAAGCAACGACCTTAGCCAGCTACACTACTGCCAAGAAGTTTAGTTAGAAAGTGACTGACCAACAGAAACCACCACGGTCTACGGACAAAGAACTATAGGTTGTGGACGAAGAATCAAGAGAGTTGAAGGATACTTGGTAGTTAAAAGACACGTTAGCTAGGTGTGGACAAAGAGTTATGAGTCACAGTGACTCAAGTTTCGTTATTAGACCTAATGTGAGTTAAATATAAGTCACGCTGAGAGAAGAACATTTCAAGTGGTATAAGTCACCCATTAGCAGGTGACCAAGAGATAGGTGAAGAGACAGTAATAAATATAGTATTAGGATCTCAGGGAAAATGTCTTTCCTTCTCTCTTTACTAGATATCTTGTTAGTTTAGCAATATAAGCTTTATACCAAAGATCATCGCCTAAAGATATCCTTATATATAGTTGCAGCCAGACTGTTTCGCTATCTCAGTATACAGAACCAATATATCTGTCCCACAGTCACCCTAAGATCATCTTGCTGTATACCTGAACATCAAGATAAACTAGAAGACGAAACTTCATCAAAGTAAGATTATCATAAAGATTCTAACATTGTATTTATTGTTACCTCTTCACTAATTTCTTGACCACCTACTAATGAGCGACTAATACCACTTAATGTATTTCTTCCTCAGCGTAACTCATACTTGACTTATACTAAGTTCAATAATGAAATCTAAGTTATTGTGACTCATAACTCTCTGTTTATACTCAAGCTGCCCACTACACCTAGTAAATATATCTTTCAGCTACCAAGTGTGACAATCTAACTCTAATGAGGTCTTATCTCCTAATTCATCTTAGTATTCAGGTATAGGATGTGGCATTCTTTAGGTAACCATGAGATAGATATATTAGTTCTGTATACTGAGATAGTGAAATAGTTTTGCTGCAACTATATCAAAAGATATCTTTGGGTGATGATTCTTGGTACAAAGCTTATATTCTGTGACAATCTGACTCCGATGAGGTCTCGTCTTCTAGTTTGTCTTGGTGTTCAGGTATACGGTGTGGTGTTCTTTGAGTGACTGTGAGATAAGTATGTTAGTCTCATATACTGGGATAGCAAAACGGTCCCACTGCAACTTATATCAAAAGATATCTTAAGCGATGATTCTTGGTACGAAGCTTATATTGCTAAACTAACAAGACTTTCAGTGAAGAGGAAAGGAAAGACGCTTTCCCTGAGATTCCAACGCTATATTTATAGCTGCCTCTTCACTGATCTCTTGGCCACCTACCAACGGGTGACTCATACCATTTGGGGTACTTTTTCCTCGGCGTGACTCATATCTGACTCATGCTGAGTCCAATAATGAAACCTGAGTTATCACGACTCATATTCTCTATCCATACCTGAGCTGCCCACTACACCTAGCTGACGTGTCCTTCAGCTACTAAGTGTTTCTCAGCTCTCCTTGTCTGTCACCCACGACCAAAGGTTCTCTGTTTGTAGGTCGTGGTAGTTCCTGTTGGTCGATCGCTTCCTGATTGGGTTCCTTGGTAGTACTGTGGCTGGCTGAAGTTGTCACCTTGACAGGGGTATAGGTAATTTACTGAGCTGCCACGGGTTACGCTCTCAGCGCTGAGGGCACTGATTGTGCGAACCCTTGTTCTGGCCCCCACGTTTCCATGACAAGTGCCGCTCATCTTCGTATCCGGTTCATCCTTACTGAGCCGTCTATGTCCCATAGGCTTGTGATCCGGTCCAATGGTTCCAGCGCCACTCTCATGTTCGTGGCATTCCTGATGAGGCTCGAGTTATTTGTGACATATTCTTAAACTAATAAGACTTTCAGTGAAGAGGAAAGGAAAGGCACTTTCCCTAAGATTCCAACACTATATTTATAACTGCCTCTTTACTAATTTCTTGGCTATCTGTTAATGGGTGACTCATACTAATTACAGGGTTTTCCCCTCAGTGTGACTCATGCTTAAGTCACATCAAGTTCAATAACGAGACCTGAATCACTATTACTTACAACCTTTCATCCATTCTCAAGCTGCCCACTATATTGAGCTGATATGTCCTTCAACTACGAAGTATTTCTTAACTTCTCTGATTCTTTACCTATAATTAACAGTTCCTTATCCATAGGTAGTAGTGATTCCTGTTAGCCGGTTACTTCCTGGCTAGACTTCTTGACAATAGTGTAGCTGGCTGAGGTCGTTGCCTTGGCAGGAATATAGATGATTTATTAAGTTGTTACAGGTTGTGCTTTCAGCGCTGAGAGCACTGATTGCGCAAACCCCTGTTCTGGCCCCCATATTTCTACAGCAAGTGCTATTTGTTCTCATATTCAATTCATCTTTGTTGAGCTGTGCGTGCTATCCTTGCCCCTATAAGTCTGCAATCTGGTCCAATAGTACTAGCGCCATTCCTGTGTTTGTAGTATTCCTGATGAGGCTCAGGATGTTCGTGACACCAAGTGTCTTTCAGCTCTCCTAGTTCTGCTTCTGTGACCAGCTGTTCTATCTCTATAAGTTATAGTGATTTCTTTTAACTAATTGTTTTCTGACTAAGTCACTTGATAGTCATGTAGCTGGCTGAAGTTATTATCTTAATTGATGTATAAGTAATTTATCAGCTTGCCATGAATTACACTCTCAACACTGAGAATGCTGATTTTGCAAACCCTACTTTAGCCTTCACTTATCTATAGTAAGTACTATCTATTCTCATATTCAGTTCATTCTTATCAAGCTATATATACCATTCTTAGCCTTATAGGTTCACAATTTGATTCAATAATAATAGCATTACTCCTGTATCTATGTTGTTCCTGATGAGACTTGAGATATTCATAATAAACTAGTAGATAGAATTAAATTACTATAATAATATACAATTTAATTATAATTTTAGGAAATTCTTAACTATTTGCTTTTAATACTTCCTAACATATTAAATATTCTGAAATCTAGAAAATTAAACAGAAAGTAATAATTAATGATGCTAGGTTCAAATAAATTGAATAAACTTCTATTTTTTCAATTAATAAAATATCTAGTATACTAAAAACAGTTGATTGATAGATTAAATTATAGTCTTCTAAAAATCAAAGACTATTTTTCAAAATTTTAGAATTGAGTAAAACTGATTAAGCTACTTCTAAATAAATAAGTTTATATATAAGATTCCTGGATTTATAGTATAGCAGATTTTTTTCAAAAGTGAAAGTACTTTATAAAAAATAGTAAATATATAAAAAATACTGCTTAATATGTTTATATTGACCAGATAATCATCAAAATACCTAGTCTTCTTTAGTTAAATAATTGGAAACATATTAAAGACTTACTAAATTAGTTTAATTCCAAGCAACAAATCATATTAAAGTTGTCAATTAAGTTAACAAGTTTATCAATTGAAATAAAAGACAGAAAACAAGACAGGTAGCAGAAAGAAAAAAAGAGATTTACTAGAAGCAGATTAATTCAAGATCTACTTCAGAATAATGTTAATAAGAGTGATAAGTCAAGGAAGTAATTTTATCTATCTAGAAAGAATTATATGGAAAATAGTATTGGTTAATACCTTTCTTTTTTACTTTCTTCCTTTAGAAAGCTAAGTAAATAAAGAACTTATATCCAGAAAATATAATTTCTTAGATTATAATATTTAGACGATTAGCTCTAGAAATTCTTATTGCAGATAATAAAGAATTACCAATAGGTAATTAATTTCTAAATAAGTTAAAGCCTTAAATTTAGAAATTTTGATAGAGACTACCAATTAAAAATTCTGAGACTTTTACTCTAGATAATCAAGGATTAGTAATAGATTAGGAAAATCCAGAGAAAAGAGATAACTTATCAATAACTAAATCAATATGACTGTTAAGATAAACTTTTACTAATTTAATACTGCTGTGACGATTTGACTTTAACAAGGTATTATCTCCTAATTTATTCTAAGTGTTTAAGTATGTAGTGAGATATTTGTAGAATAACTGTAGAATAGTTATATTAGTTCTATATACTAAGATAATAAAATAGTTGTGCTGTAACTATATCAAAGGATATCTTAAGTAATAATATTTAATATAAAGTCTAATTACTAAATTAATAAGATTTTCAGTAAAGAGAAAAGAAAAGACACTTTTCTTAAAATTCTAACATAGTATTTATAGTTGCCTCTTCACTGATTTCTTGACTACCTACTAACGAGCGACTCATACTACTTAGTATATATACTTCTCAATATAACTCACAATATAACTTATATTAAGCTTAATAATAAAACCTGAGTCATTGTAACTCATAACTCTCCACTTATACTTAAGCCATCTACTATACTCAGTTGACATGTCCTTTAACTACTAATTGTATTTTAACTCTCTTAGTTTTTTATTTTCATCTAACAGTTTGAGATCTTGTAGTCTATGGAACTTTTATACAGTTAATTGCTTTCTAATTAGATTACTTAACAACTGTATAACTAACTAAAGTTATTGTCTTAACTAAATTGTATGTGATTTATTAAGTTGCTATAAGTTACACTGATTACATAAGCCTTACTTTAGCTCCTACTTACTTCTGACAAGTACTATCTATTTTCATATTTAGTTCATCTTTACCGAGTTACATGTGTTATCCCTAATCTTGTGGAACTACAATCTGATTCACTAGTATTCAATATCATTTTATATTTGTAATGTTATACTAATAAGGCTTGAAATATTCATAACAACTAACTTCTAATCATATTTTCTGGAAGAAACCTTTAGAAAGTGGGAAGAATATTAAAGATGCTTTACTAATGAAAAAGAAAAAAATTAAAGATAAATAATATGTATTTATTTATTAAATATAAGTTTATTATTATTATTATCATAATTATCTCAAATAATATTCTCTTCATTAAATAGTAAATCCTCTTCTGAAACATACTTTACTTTTTTATAATTTAAGTTATAAATTGTCATAGACATCTCAAGCCCTAAACCGTAGTAGCTATTGAACTAGATTATAAGCGAACTTCATTAAGCATAGCATATAACTGAGAAAGTCGGTTACTGAATACAAACAGCGATGGAACTTGCTAGAGTATAGACCCAAAGTAGTAATGCATAAACTACTAAGCCTGTATATTGCGTACTGTGCACGACAACTGAAAAATATAAGACAATACTCTAATTGGATAGCTATTACTTAATGGACTCAAATAGTTACTGCAATGCCAGGAAAGCTATATGAGCAGCAACCAATGAACCATGAAAGCTTTTAGTTAAAAACTGATTAGAAGAAATCTAGAGGTTCAAGCCAATAAATCCCTAACTAGCTGAAATAGCTGGGAGATGCATCAGCTAGAAGTAATAAGTTATGTAGTGATTGCATCTAGGTAAAAAAGGTATGAGTCATAAAGTAACTCAGGTTTTCATAATTAGAAATTGGTTTACAAGCCATACCTTAGTGTAACTGTAATGTGGTATACAATTATCTGATCACAGGTAGTTAGTAACTTAATGAAGAGCTACTATAAAAAGTACTTGGAGAGTAATAGAAAGTACTTTTCTCTTCTCTTTATCAAATGTATTATTTGAATATTTGTTACTTAGCAATCAAGAATTATCGTTCAAGATATTGAGAGATATAATTGTACGTTACTTTGTTGAATTTCAGCTAGGAAGTAATTCTGGTCCCCGATAATGAGAAGACCATGTTTACCAATTGAGTTACCTAGAGCACCTAAGTTCAAGTAATATACATTAGTATCACCTACTTTACAGTACCTGAAGCTTTTGCTGTTATATAAACTATATCATTTATCTGATATTCTTTTACCTTTTTTATAGTTTAAGTATCAATTCAGTTCATTGTATATTAAGGTAGTTCTAGTTCTTCAATCATATAACTACTTTAAATATATTATTAAAGTTCTGTCTAAAGAAATAAATATACATTTTGATAAATATTGTAATTAGCAAAAATAAATGATTCTGAATATTCACTTTTTCAGAAAATTGTTTAATATAAAGTAATTGTTAATTCTAGTAAATATGTACTAAGTTATTGATCAAAAGTCTTCAAGTTACACTTATAGCTAGATAAAATGTTGCACAATATTAGTCAGGACTCTCAGTAGTGCGTCATAAACATACATATTTATAGAATATATCTAGAAGCATACCTGGAAAAATATAGAGCAAAAGTATATTTAGGTATGAATTGAATGCATATCTAGGTATATTAAGAAAGAAATTAAATTATATAGAGGTAATAAGTATCACAAGAGGCTGAAGAAGCCAAAAACTAAATAGAAATAGGTTAAAAAGAACTATTAGCTATTTATAATATATTTAATTTAGTTATATATCTTATATGCATTGGAAACAGATACTATAACCCTCCCTTGCTCTACTTAGCAAAATATAAGGTTTATATAGAATTTAACTAGTTCGCTTACAGACTGAGCTTAAAGACTTTTGGCAAATGCCCTTATATCTATATTATAGTTCTTAACTTCTTTTTCTAATTAGTTTGGTATTTTCTTATTTGGTAAAACTCTATATTAATAAATATTAACAAGATAATAAAATATCTTATAAAGCTAATTAATTAGTAAATAGGATTCTCAAGATCATTACTATCAAATCTGATAATTATTATAGATTTCTATAAAAATTTGAAAGTTTTCCGTAATTATTAATATATAAATAAATTGTAAAGTTGTTAAATTAATAAAGTTGCCATTAAAAAGACTGTTATTAAATAATATTGGAAAGTATTCTCTTTACTCATTAAATTGTACTTTTGCTAAAATAAACTACTATAATTTAATTCAAATATTTTGAGTAAATATTTTAAAGCTATATGTATTTTAAAATAAAAGGTTTAAATTTATGATAATCTGACTCTAACAAAATCTTATCTTCTAGTTTGTTTTAAGTATTCAGTTATAAAAAATTAGATATTTGTAGAGTAACTGTAAGATAGTTATGTTAGTCCCATGTACTAAGATAGTAAAATGATTCTACTATAATAATATTAAAAAATATTTTAAGCAATAATTCTTAATACAAAGCTTAATTTACTAAACTAATAAGATTTTAATAAAGAGAGAAAAAAAGATACTTTCCCTGAGATCTTAATATAGTATTTATAGCTATCTCTTCACTGATCTCTTGACTACCTGCTAATAAGCAACTTATGCTACTTAATATATATATCTCTTAGTGTAACTCACAATACAACTCATGTTGAGCCCAATAATAGAATCTAAGTTATCATGACTCATAACTCTTTATCAATACTTAAGCTACTCACTGTACTTAGCTGATATATTCTTCAGTTATTAAGTATTTTTTAGCTTTCTTAATCTTTTGTCCACGTTCAGCAGTTTAAGGTCTAATAGTTTATATATAGTTGATCACTTTCTAATTAGATTACTTAGCATTTATATGGCTAACTAAGATTATTGCTTTAATCGACATATAAGTGATTTATTGAATTGCTACAGATTGTACTCCTAGTACTAAAAGTATTAATTATGTGAGCTTCACTTTGGCCCCTATTTGCTTTCAGCAAGAACTAAATGTAATACTAAAATACTCTTATTTATTAAGGCAGTTTATATATACTATTAACTATATTAAACAACTTGGTCACTTGCTAATTTATCTTTAATAACTGATTAAATCTTTACTTGATATTTCTTGGTATTTAGAACTCAGTAGAGTAGCTTAAGTGATAAATATAATAGAAGGTAATTTAGTTATTTACTTGATAGACTATAGTCTTTAAAGTTATTTAAAACTTAAAAAATAGATTTATAAAAGAAATTCTGACTATATAGATCTTTTATCTAGTTTACTAGTTCTGTATTTTCCAATTTTACATTATTTCTTTTAATATTCTATCAATAAAGTTATCATTTAAATACTTATTTACTGTAATTTATTAGTAAATATTTTGACAATATCAGGCTTGCCAGTTAAAGAATAACCTTCTTGTAAATTCTTTTAAGTACTTATTAATTTCAGTATGCTCTATAATTATAATGGTAAAGGCTTTAAATATTGTAAGATAAGTAATACTAATGCATGTTACTTAGATTTAAGGTATTCAAGATAATTTAATTTGTGAATATAGTCTTCTCATTATCAGAGACTAGAATTACTTCTCAACTGGAATTTAATAAAGTAGTATATAGTTATATTTTTTAATATTTTAGGTGATAAACTTGAATTACTAAATAATAAAGTATTAGGGTCTACCTTAAAGCTAAACCTTCTAAATTGTTAAAACAGTTTAAATAATATTGGGTTAAATACCAAACGTGGTCACAGTAATATTATGAGGCTTTTAAGATTAGGGTGATAAAGATACAATGCTTCACATTACTTTATGCAATGGGATAGAATTTTAATTGTAAAGCTAATTGTAGAACTAATTATTGCTTCTCTCAAATGTAGTCTTTTATACATATATAATAGAAAAAAAATTACATATTTCTTGGCATACTAATCACAGGCAATATAATGGCATACTGTTACTGAACCACAGTCTTAGTCCTTTGAACTTCGTATTACATAAAGAATATTTAATGAAAAGAAAAGAAAAGTACTTTTTATTATTCTCCAAATATTTTTTATAGTAGTTCTTTATTGAGTTACTAACTACTTATCATTAAATGATTATATATTATATTACAATCCTATTAAGTTATAACTTATAATCCAAATTCTAAATAAGGAAACTTGAGTTACTTTATAACTCATATCCTCTTTATCTCTATACAATCATTGTATAACTTAGTATTTTTAGCTAATATGTCCTTCAACTATCTCAGCTAGCTAGGAATCTACCAGTTTCTTTTTATAATTACTTTTAGTCAGTTTCTAGCTAAGATTCTTTATAATTTATTGATCACTACTTGTATTACTTTTTTAACATTGTAGTGTCTAGTTAAGTTTACTAAGCAAAAGCTACTTAATTAAGGTATTGTCTTATATTTTCAGTTACAGTACACAATATACAGTGTGTAGCCTTAGCAGCTTATACATTACTACTTGGGTGACAAACTTTCAGTAAGTCTCATTATCATTTATACTTAGTAATTAGCTCTTTCAACTATATACCATACTTAATAAAGTCTTGCTTGTAACCTAATCTAATAGTTTCTGTACTACTCCCATATTCATAGTATTCTGTAGCTTGAGGCCTGAGATATTTGTGACAATAATGGTATTGACTATCTATTCTTCTATCAAGTAAAAATGTTTAAGTTCTACTTTATATGAACTTCAGTTAATTGTAGATAAAACTATAACTATTGATATTGCTCTTCTCATTTGCTTTGCTTAATTTAGAGTGTAGACAGATTGACTAGTTGAGCTTATTATCGTTTTTCGGCGATGTGAAAACTTTTCA
>JAJDMX020000266.1:0-57509 GCA_022345685.2 Nothomitra cinnamomea | reverse complement strand
AACACTCTCTTGTCATCTGTAGATGTTCTGTCTAGCCTTGGAACCGCAATGCTCACTTTATCACCTTTGGAGAAGACTCTAATAGTATGCTATTTGCTGTATTGTCAAATTGCTCTAGCATTTGCTTAAGCCTGGTTGATCCTAACAGCTGCATGCTAGCGCTCTCTCTGCTCCTGATCCAGTCATAGAAGCTCTGGATCAATTGGAAGTAGTTCTATAGGGAGATTATTGCTACTAGAGAGAAAAGGCGCATTTGTGACTGCTTTTTCCAGCTCTACTTCCTGCTGAAGAAGTCTTTGGATATCCCCATCAGTCTCTATAGGTCCGGCATGGTGAGTTATCATTTCAAGGTCCTCCCAGTTCTTCTCCTCTACCTCCTCTTCCTCAATCTCCACTAAAGAGCGCTCATTCAGGGGTACTCTTTCCTTTCGCCTTGCTTCTCTCCCAAAGACCATCTCATATGAAGTCTTCTTTATAGCCTTCTGGACAGTTCAGTTGATCTGTAGAGCCATGGAGGGAAGTCTTTCTGCCTAGCCTATTGTTCCATTGAGTCACTTCCAAACCAAAATTTTTCGTTTGACAGTCCCATTAGCTTATTCCACCAGCCCCTGAGTCCTTGGAGTCCTAAGTCTGCCATTGATTATCTTAATTCCATAGCAAAGCAGAAGCTCCCTCATAACCCCCTTAAACTCTCTTCCATTGTCAAACTGCACAATCTTTGGCACTCCAAATGCCCTTATCTATCCTGCCATCGCTCTTGCTACTGTGACTGCCTGCTTGTCTGGTAGAGGATATAGCTGACAGTACTTGCTGAAATGGTCCTTAACATGTAGAACCCACTTATACTGGCCATCTGGGGTGTCCCTGAAGTCTATAAGATCTACCTGCATTCGCTCAAACAGATGCTTGACTAAAATAGGGGTAAGCGGACCCCTAGACCTATTGGAAGCTTTCCTGGCACATATCTGACACTTCTTGATAGCCTGGCGAACCTCCTCCCTTACTATTCCATAGTAGTGACTATCAACAGCTTTTCAAGCAGCATCCATTCCAGCATGACCTGTTATATCATGCTCATATGTAATAACCTTAAGAATTCTTGACTCCACCACTACCTTACGCTCCTGGGGGTACTTTTCAGTGGCTAAGGCATATAGAACACATTTTTCTGCATCCCAACGAAAGGTCTGCTTGATATGAAATCGAGCTTTGGACTCCTTTGAGTTGTTAGGGTGTCGAAAAACATCTGTAAGCCAGGAGATGATATCTTCCTTCTCTGTAGCTGTAATGCGATACTTGGAGGAATTCTCAACAGGATAGACTGCAAAAGTATCTCTAGCATCGCTGGAGAAAGGCTTCAATAGTTGGTTGGTTGAGGAGGCCATAGCTTGCTTAGGTATGAATGGATTTCGCGATTTCAGGGGCAAAAGAGCAGTCACTGTTCAAGGGATCACAGAGGCGCAAAGGAAGAAGAATTGCTTAAATTTTCGTTGACAATTATCTACATCTACAGCTTGCCGACGTAGTACATCCACAAGTGGCGTATGCAGTTCATTGGCGTACACCATTCGTGGATGGCGCACGCCGTTCCTAAAAGACGTACGCCTTTCGGGAACGGCATATATCTACCAACGGCGTACAACATATACATGCCTGTTCATGGATATAGACTTCTTGATGCGATTACCCTCCTTTAGCCCAAAAGGCAAAGATCCTTATTGTAACTTTCTAAAAAAGTATAGCTTGATTTAGAGATTTGAATCTACTTTCTTTGAACTCCTCCAGAGCATTAGCGATACTGGTTTTATAGTTCATTGCATTTTTTTTGGCTTCTTAATAAGGTTGAGATAAGCTATATGGGTTGGCAATAGAGTAGCCAAAAGTCTTGGCAAGATCACATGACTGCACAAAAGCCCATGAACTATATTAATATCAAATCTAATTTCTGCTAAACTACTAATGTGATGAAATGCAAGTTGGATATCCTCAAACTCTTCTTTGAAAAACTTTTTAACTTGACTTCAAGCTTCAGCATATCTCCTTAAGTCTCAAAGCCTATTCGCAACTTCCCTTACCTTCATGAGTCCATCTTCACTACTGCTTCAGTCTCATGCTTCAATTTCTAATATACTGCCCAAAATACTACCATATCATTGTATTACGCGATCATAATCAATAACCCAAGATAGCTAAGATCTTCAAAGTTAGTCGACTGCTTTCTCATCAACTAGCCGAATGCAATGTATCAATGTCAGGCAATCCCCTAGGAGACATATTATCCCTTACTACTCTTCCCTTTACCCATTTAATCTGTAGTTTAACTTCTCCTTGCTCCAACGCAACTGAAGAACTAGTAACATCGATAGCATTGCAAAATTCACCATCTTCCTGCAAAAGATAACCCTCAGAATATCGGTAATAGAGGTAATGCTTGCATCGATTATAGCTTTCCCCTAATTACCTCTTAAAAACAGACTTGCACTAGTTTAGATTTTGGTCAGCCAACAACACTGTTGGAGGTCAGATTTATTTGAGAATGAGTAAACTAAGTTAAAGGCTGTAGATGTGTAAAGGGGACGATAGAGACACTAATTGTTCTAACCAGGACTTTCTTTTTGATCTACAGTAGTAAGACAGATTATGTGATACTTAAAAACTATGTGACAGCTTTCTACCAATGTGTCTACCATGTTTGAACTACTCCTGATTCAGCACCTAAAATACCCACTTTGCCATATATAATACTTAAATCACCTCTGTAGTTATATGTGCCAAATATGAAACATGTTTATTATAGTGGCACTGATAATAGGGCTTGGCAGAAAATCATTCTCAAGCTCATAAACTTAACTACACAAGCTAGAATTTTAAAGCAACTATTATGAGTGCTTACTTATGAGCTGCTATGAAAGGAAAATGCTGCTCATTAGGGTCTTGAGACATGTCCTGGCTTTAAACTCAAAATTTTATCCAAAAATGACCCAAAAATGACTCAGAATTGAGGATTTGAACAGTCATTGCTTGTAGAGTAAAATTAGTACCTATTCCATAAAATGGAGCGCTCCCAAAAGATAATAATCAATAAATAGTGTAATATAATACTATTGTACTACCTTGGTTGATGATTAGGTTACTTTCTACTAATAAGAAATTAAGACCATAATACTATGCATATACCTAAAACAGGCCACAGAAAAGCCATTAAGTACTCTCCAGATCCTGGACAATACAATCCATACTTATTTCCATCAGCCCAAAGTACCTGACTAATTCTATATAGAAAAAACAAAAATGGCATACAACTTATGGGTGTCATATAATAATAATGATATCTATTCCGCCTGGCTAAGCCTAAAAGAGCACTAATCGATATTACATAATATACTTTCTTCGGTGTTCCCATTGCCTTTTAAAGCCCATACAGAACTGTCTTTTCCAAGAATTTTCCAATTCCGGTAACTGCCTTATTCAATGATATCTTGTATATAGTTAGTAATAGGTGAGCTTGAAGTTCATTTCTTCAAGTATTCAATGTCTTATCATCGGTAACTGAAGCAAGACCTGCTGGGGGTACGAGAGTGCTAGAAGTTAGTTAAGGTGGGAGAAAGAAGTAGGATTTACTATTGTAAGGTATTGGTTGCCTGCTCTACTTTCATGTCAAGTTGTCCTGTAGCTATGGCAAACTTGATTGTTGCTCGAACTGTATCCATATTTAGTATCTATGTTTCTGGATTAAATTGAGCTTTCCTTTCTAAGTAGAAGAAAAGGTTGCCTCTTCTTATGTCTGTCTATGCTAGCATTTCTATTCGATATACCTACTATCTTATGTACCAGAAAAGAAAGTGTTTGACTATTTCCCTTGCTCGACTGCATTCACATTAGTCCAATTTCACTACTCCAATTCAGTAGAGGTATCCATTAAGTTGTGCCATTCCCATTCGGAGCTGTGCTAATATACTCACTTCTCTTCACTTGAAAATATCATATAAGGCATGGGTATGCTTGCCTGGCAGTGCTGTACTTATTTCTCTTAAACACTTTCCCACTCCATCTGGCAGGGTCCTTATTTCCTCTTTCGCTATTACATTGTTTATGATTGTAGACTTGGCTTACTGACTTTGCCTTTATGGTGTTTGGTCTAGCTCAGTAGCCTGTCTTGCTACTTCCTTTGCTCTCCTACTTAGTTCGAAAACTCTCTTAAACGAGATCTATATCATAGAGATAGAATTGCCTCCTTTTCCTAGCATACGAGCTTACTTGTAAATCTCTTCAATACTGGTTTACCTTGATTGATATTTTGGTTAGCTTGTTGCCAGTAGAGCTTCTTCATTACTTGTAATAATAGTAATCTGTCTTTCTACCAGATGTTATAGTAGTTGCTTCATTGCTATAGCTATCACTACGAGTTCTGCTGTATATGGATTCTGTTCTGTTCTTACTCCCAAGGTGACTAAGTATATGATCGGTTCTTTGCCTGTTACAATACCGAGAGAGTCATGAATGGCTTCTCCCATTCTAACTATCCCTTTCCTTGCGGACGAGCTTGTTGCAATCCATATACCGCAAATGGTATTTGCAATGCTTACAGCCTCCTCTATTCCAAGGTCAATTGTGGCAGAGAGTTGTTCCTCCTACGGAGCTATCACATATGGCTGAATAACCTCCATCTTATCCGTTGGTGTGTTTTGATGCATGTAAGCTATCCTTTGTAATGGTAAGGTGAATCTCCAGAGTTCTTTAGTGTTCAGCTTCGAGAGTGGGTTTTTCTTGGGCAACATGTGGAGGTTGACCCACAGCTTTATGGCTCTCTCTGCATGCCGCTCACCTGCCGTACATATACTGGCCTCGGCTTCTACAACTGCAGTTGTCACTGTTCGGAAAGCTTCTATGATGGCCTGTGCTCCGACTCTTTATATCTTGTTTATTAAGGCCATGCCTTTGCACCTATAAGTATGCATCCAAACATTTGAAGCATAGTCTACTACTGTCACTACTGTCACTTCAAATAATTGTCTCGTAGTTGAGGGAGAAACTAGCTACAGTCATTTTAATGCCATAGTGGCAAAAAGCCTCTTGGTTACTGCTTTTCCGATGTACTGCACATACTAAAGTTCTGAGTCTATGATCACTTCCAAGATCTTGGCGGTTTCCTTTGGTGTGATTGCTTCCCCTTTGATAGTAAACGGTCTGGTGCTGACTTGGTCCGACCATCTGGTAAAATGAATTATTACTATCTTCTTGCCTTCAAACATGGCTACACTTCACCTCTCCCAGTCTATAGCTCTATCGATTATCACTTGAATCCCCTCTCAGTTTGTTTCTGCTAATAGTCATGTAACTCACACACTATAATCATCTACAAATACTATTGATCCCTTATTTGTACTTAATTTGTGTTAAACCAAGTCAGCATTGAAGAAGAGGAACAGTATTAGCGAAAGTGGTGACCCTTGCAGTAAGCCTGCTTAGGGCAGTGGCTATTATTGAGAGGTGTGGCTATTTACTAGTATGGTTGCCATACGTTCTGAGCAAAAGGCATCAATCTACCGCACTAGAGCTAGTGGGATGCCTCTTGTCATGAGTCTCTGCAACAGTCTATTCTTGTACACCCCATTGTATATGCCCTTTACATCAAAGCTAACCAAGCTGAGGACCTTTTTTGATCTTCATGCATTGTAGATATGTTCCTGCAGCAGCAAGAGTGCTTGTTCTGCAGAGTGTTTCTTTCTGGCCCCAAAGTGGTTCGTGGGGAGCAGACCAAAAGTCTCCACTGTGTGCAATATTCTCTCAGCAACTACCGACTTAAATGTCTTTCTAAGTGTAGAGAGTAGCGAGATTGGCCTCCATGACTTTGCGACTGTATAATCACCTTTGTTTGACTTTTTAAGTAGTATGATCTTGGCATTTCTCCATTGTGTAGAGAGTTCTCCCTCGTCCAACGATGTCTAAAAGAAGAGCATTACTCTGTCTTTCACTACCGACTATATTTGCTTCCATACTATAGCTGGTAACCCATCATCTCCTAGCGCCTTCCATGACTTCACTGCAAAAATTCTCCGTTCCACTTCTTCTATCATTAGGGGAAGTATCGACACTGCGGTTTACTGTAGTTATGGTCCTTTATCTTCTATCCTGGCTAGTAGTGGGGGAAAGAAAACAGACAACAGTTCCTCTACTTGTTCAGTTTTGTCTTTTGTAGTAGATCGATCTCTTCTCGTCAGTGGCGGTATCTTGTTAAATGCTGAGCTACCATAGGGATTCAAGTACTTTGCTGCTTACCAGATATTTGTGTCATCTATAAGGAAATCATTCCAATGTGCCTTTTTCTGTCTTCGCACGATATCATAATACTCCTTAGCAGCATCATTAGCCTGCTGTTCTAGTGGAGGAAATGTGTGGCCCATTCATTATTGAGTTCTTGCCTGGTTCCTCCAGTAAGTGTAGACTTGCCAAAGTTGCGTAAGGTCCATCGTCCACCATCTCTTCGCGTACAGTGAGGGTTTGGCTTTAGACGTAAGTGCTTGAACTGCTTCCAACACTGCTGTCATCAGCCTATCGGTCTGCTGTTGTACAGTGCCATCGATTGAGATCCTATAGAGGGAGGTGGCAATTCTAGCCTTTATATTAGTCCACAGTGCGTTCTTGAAGAGTAACCTTGCTTCAACCACTGGTTCTGGGGTTGCAATATCAAATGTTTTCTCAATTGCTCTGTAATCGGATCCATGCTCAGTCGTGTAGATTGTACACTTTACTACTGATGTTGCCAGTTCCTCTGAGGCCAGCACCAGATCAATTGTTAACTCGTGATTCCCTTGTTGCCACGTTTTCGTGCCTCTAAGTAATAAGCTCTGGAGGGCGTGATCGCTCATGAGGTCAATGATTGAATCCATCTCTCCTTGCCTTTCCTGTACGACGTCATCCCCTCCCTATAATTGATCATGTCGGTTGAAATCTCCTGCAAGTACTACATTCACTCGAGTTCCAATTCTGGTACGTGTTTTCGGGATTAGATGGTGCAGCTTTTCCGTCGTGCCTAGAAGTGTTGCCGTGTTCTCCCCCTCAACGTATACTGATACCACCAGTATTAACCTGTCTAGGAGTCGCAATACCGCTGCCATGAGGTCTGATGATTGCATTGGCACCTGTTCTGCTTCGATATCTTTCCAGATCCAGAGCATGCTCTGAAATGCTCACCTTTCCCCCTGTTAGACCATTGGTATCATTTTAGCCCAGTTTGAATGCTTTATAGGGACTGTGACTACTGCGTTTTCAGTTCTCCACGCATATGGTTCAGTGATTGCTAATACCCCAAAGTCTCTTAACCGTTGGTCATTCATTAGACTATGTTGCACCGCTCGCTGCTTCCGGACATTCAACTGGAGTATCTGAAAGTTCTTATGCATCTTGGAAGTTGTGAAGCACCCTGCAGTTCCTGTTAAATGATTCATGTGGTCATCCACATCGAACACATTTTGGTATTGCCACTTGACAGTCACTGTGATAATGTCCTACTTGAGCACACTTGGCACAGACTTGCGGTTTTGTGCATGAGTACGCTTTATGTCCCAGTTCCTGACATCTGTAGCATAGCTGTAAGCTATATCGTAGTTCAAAGATCCTGGTATAGGCCAATTCCCCTGCAATATAGAAGTATTGATCTTGTAATAGTCGTGCCGCTTTGCTGCCTTTTGTGACATATACTACCATTGAACCATATGCCTTTCCCGTGTCCTTCCTGCTGAGCCACCCGATCTTGGCTATGTGAACATTGTTTTCCTTCCCAAGGACTTTGACGGCACCAGGTAGAACCTTCCCGTCCTGATCGAGAATAGCTGTTCGGTTGGCATTGTCCACCTTGACTGGGTACAGTTGGTCTCGCAGTACTTGGACTCCCTCTGCCGCAGTTTTCTGGGCTGCTTCCTTGATTCGTTGAAGTTCAGCTTCGTCTCTGCATGCAATTTTGATGCGTTCTGTGTTCCTGGCATCCCTGATCACCGCAGCGCAACGCCAACTCGCCTGTCCTTTCATAGTGCGGATCTCCTCCTCAATTGCCTTTCTGATTGCCCCAGGTTGTGCCTTGCTCCTCTCTTCCTCCCCAACTCTCGATGTGTCAATCGTGCAGTATTGTGTGTCGGTCATCGTTGATGGTGTTGTACCCATCGAGATGAGGGTTCGTACATTGCTTGGTCGGCTGCTCGGTGGTGTGCGGGCGACCTCCGTATACGATGTTGATACACTTGGGGGTGGTAATATGTTAGACAGCTGCGTCTCGATCTTCTCCGTCATCTCCGTGACTTGTGCCTTGAGCGTTTCAACTTGTGGGGTAAAGGTCTTCGTCAGTGTTTCGAGCTGATTCACGTGCTCCTTTTTCAGTTCTTCTATAGCTGAGATCTGTTTGGCTTGCTCATCCTTCTGTTCCTCCATTGTCCTCAGTAGTGACTTAACCAAGCCGGTAAGCACTTTGATCTGCGCATTCGCACTTGTATTCGTCGTCTCGTGTGCCAATTGGTTCGGAGTCGCTGCCATTGTTGTGGGGCGTTCTCCCGCCTTCGCGGTGAGGGCTTTAACTTTCGTCGCGACGACGCGCTCCTTGAGATGTGAGCTAACCTCAGTTCGTTTTGATTGCGGCGCCGCGGGGGCCGTCTCAATTACTTCAATCATGTCTTCCGTATCGTTTGACACTGCTCTGGACCTCATCTTGTTCCATTCTAATGCCTTCAGCGTCTGGACGTGTTCTCGGCTCGATTGACGCGTCAAGCTTGCGTCTTCCATTGACGTCCCTTTCACCCACACCCTACTACCAAATCGAATACTAGCTGGCTTGATTGCTGGCTCTGAGCTTGCTGAGATAAGATGTATCGCACTGCTCCGTTTTCACTGTCTCCGGTGCGCTCCTCCAACGTCAGCTAATTGGTCCCGGTGTCACATAACCCGTGTTACCACGGTACCGGTATGGCTAGCTCACGTGACTGCCAGCTGACTAACTAATAGCCCGCTTGTAAAAAACTCCCGACCGGCAAAAACTCCTTGCATCCGCGAACACCCTCTCGGAATAGAAAACACGGACGAAATTGCGACTGAAAGCGGCATCTAGAAAATCCTCACACTCACCTTCTGCTTGTCGATCCGACACCTCGTACACTCGATACGACTGAGCGAAGGGAGTTTTTTCGGTCGTGGCATGGGTGGGAAACGCGAGCCTCGCCAGCGAGGGAAGAAAATGCGGAAGTGTGGGAGCAAAGTGCGAAAAGTGCCGAAGGTAAAAGCGAAATGACAGTGTCACTGTCAAAACAAAATGTGGAGTGTGGAGCTTTTGAAACGAGGGTGTGCCGCGGAGCAGTGAGGTTGGTCCGAACGCAAGGCGAGGCGCGGGGTTTGCGTTGACGCCCTTGCACGAAAAATTCGCAGGTAAGGACAAATGCAAGGCCCACCGGCATAAATGTTTCCCATCCACAACCTATCCACCAACAGCCCATCCATCCACGAGCCACCCATCCACAACCTTACCTACCCACCATATCCATCCATCCACAGCCTATCCATCCACAACTACCCACCCACAATCCGTCCACCCACAACCTACCCACCCACAGCCCATCCACCCACGAGTCACCCATCCACAACCTACCCACCACCACATTCACCCATCCACAGCCACCCATTCACAACCTGCCTACCCACTACATCCATCCATCCGCAGCCTACCCATCCACAACCTACCCACCCACAAACTACCTACACACCACACCCATCTATCCACGAACCACCCACCCAAAACCTACCTACCCAACACATCTATCCATCCGCGAGCCACCCATCCACAGCTTACCTACCACATCCACCCATCCCTCTCATTTGCCGAAGCCTTACATCTCACAGTTACTACCCTCGCCCCGCCAACCCGAGCAGAAACGCTGCCAACGCTGCATCCATTTTGGGTATGAGTAGGTATCTAAACGAGTGAGCGGTGCATGAGTTTGTCCTTCATTGCCAAGTCTACAGGTGGTCATTTCGTCCACGGCACCTATAAAACCCCCTCCAAATTCGCCTCCCTACCTTTCTCTTTCCCTTTCATTACCAGACGTTCATCCGCAGTCTACAGCCTTGCTTACACATAAACGTATTCCTCGCTCAACCGTATCACGTGTACCAAAAGTCGTGGAGTTCCACCTTCCACCTTTCAGCTTCCACTTTGGTAATGCCGCAGAGCACCCACACATCCACCTGCACTGTTGATGGCTCAAACGTGAGGTACTTAGCCGGCCTTTTTATTCAAGTCTTCCACATACCCTGCCTACATAACAACCCTACTTTCAACCAAGCTAACAACATAGTATATGGCCAGCGATGCTACAACCTTCCCGCCTCCATGTCAGGCCCACAAATTTTCCAACCTTCCTAAGAGCGGCCCGTCACTGCTCGAAATGTTCCTCGCCGATATCCAGGGCCAACAACGCACCACCATTCTTCAGTCCCAGATAAGCCGAAACACCCATGACGCACGCGACTACAAGATGATCCGCCAACGCAGGAGGGACATGAAGGCCACCCTGGAGGCTTTTGAGAAGGAGCTTGAGGGGCTGATCTAGCCTCTCAGTCAGAACAGATAATGGTAGCAATAGATGTCTTTCAAGAGATATCAATGCTTCGTCGGAAGGGTAAGTAAACTCGCTGGTTTGGCTGGCCATGGCCATGGCCATGGCCGTTTATTTATTTTGGGATACCTACTTTTTGCTTGAACGCTAAGGGGCATCAATCCCATATACAATCCCTCTACCATCCTTTATTCTACCGTGTGTCAGCCAAGTTCTTACATAACAGCTAATCGGTATCTGCGTAGGCCTCCCCTTTCACTCCAGCGGAGTCCACGGTCTGGATTCATGGTTCAATATGCACCAATTGCTTCCGGTCCCATCTCAGCCCCATTACCTACCAGCGGCACTTCCCCTGTGCCTATTAACGCACCCCGCTTCCTACCAGACATGCGGTGTCTACCTTCCACAACACACGGGAGGACGGTAGGCATATATAGGATAGGTGGATAGTTCAGGCGCTAGCAGCCTTTCGGGATCGGATATACGAGCAGTGCGGTTAGCCTGGAGCCCAGGCAGCCGTGTTACGGCTGGGCAGTTACGGGGTGGGTTGCAGATCAATGATGGGATTAGATGTTATTCGGGTTTGTGGGGTGGTTACAAAGGCCGTTTAAGTTCCTTTGCTTAACCAGAGAGATATAGCTAGGCTGTTCAATTCAATGTTTAGGCGCGGGCGTTAGGCCTTCTTACGGCAGGCTACGAACCCTTCGATCACCGTCACCCTCCACCTGCAGCAGCAACTCATAACGCTACCAATTTATTAGCACTTACATCAAGAATAAAGAATCATGCCCCAACTCCCCCACCTCATAGGAGGTTGTTAAGGACTTACGAGGTGGCTGTGAGTGCTGCACAAAGCGTGACGTGAATTTATCGCAGGTAGAACCGCTTTGGGAGTAAGTAATGGGTGTCGGTACGGCCACCGGTGTTTTTGGTGCGGCCACCGGATCTGAGCGGCCACCGCCGCAAAACAAACCCCAGCGAAACTCCGCTCTTGCTCACATACCATGTTAATTTTACTACGTACTTTGAATCAATTTAATAATGAAAGTTTCGCATAGGTAATCTCTTAGCTATTGGATACACTATAGCCCGATCGCAAGGCAATTGAGCATGTTCTATTGTAGCAAAGTTGCCCATGTCTGAGTTGCGATAGTGAAGAAACCCTAAGCCGGACACCTAAATTAGTGGTCGCTTAACTGACCGGTAGGCTTCTTAGCCTCTAAAACCACCTCCCATAACGCAAAGTCAACTCAATGCCCCAGAGTGAGGGTAATTTCGAAAAACTTGGGTAAGCCCTCTATGATGGTACTGAGACTGGGCCAATTGTTTAGGAATTTATTTACTAGTTAAATGTGGTTGTTAGGTTTGGTGGAAGTTGAGCGGAGTTGGTAGGGCGGGCGGTGGCCGCTCAGATACGGTGGCCGCACCAAAAACACCGGTGGCTGTACCGACACCCTAAGTAATGAACTTGGATCAGGTGCGCGCTTTGCGAATGGTATGGGCGTCCCCAAAATCCATACTGTCAATGAAATACTACATCTAAGTCATGAAATTGCCCTTCAATTCACGAAAAAGGCCGATTCACGAATGGTCCCGCACACCAACCGTGGTCGCGGTCCACCAGAGTGGACCGTGGTGCTGAACGTCGTCTTCCACCCATCTCCGAACGCGCCTCACAACGAAATTCTTGCCAAATTTTGATTTTTTCGCCAAGACGTCGACCTAGCGAATCAGAAGCCGTAGATCCCCACTTTTCGACAGATATGACAGCCTCTTCCTTTAAAAATCTGAAGAGCGCATTCGATGCGCCTTGCTCTCTTCTGCTAGGCACAATTATATCCACGAGAAAAGCGTTGTTGTGGAGCTTTGCAATGGTACAAGGGTACATGGAGCGAAAGTGGGGCAGTCCAGTTTAAAATCCGTAGCGAGCATATTCTCGAAATGCTTCGAATTATCGAAGGACTTTAAATCTCCGTCAGCTTGCTTGCTCAGCGCGATTGCTCAGCAATCACAAAATAAACTAGTATTAAAGGAAGTACATACCATAGAGTAGAGAGAAAAAAAATCAAATTATCAAGTCAAAATGGCAGCTCAGACCCATGTAAATTATAAGCAATGATATCAGATTCAGGCACTACATTATACAGCTAAATAGCCAATCCACCAAATTGCTACTGTATTGTCTGTTAAAAAAACAACTGTAGCACGCATTTGTGATACTCCTGCTACACTAAAAAAATATCAATCTACCCATAACATTGCTTTCAATATATTAGCAAGAAAGAAGCTTATTAAATTTTGTAACATTCTTTACTACTACTTAAAGATTGACCTATGAAGACATTGTTACTACTATAGATCTATGATACTTATCAAGTACTATTAGTAGAGCACTTTTTAAAGAAAGTTATAAGTACTATAATACTAAAAAAATGCTTTAGTAAGTTTTTTTCTAAAAGGTATTATAATGTTAACTTTTATAGGCTATCAGAAACAGCAAAATGATATTGACAACAGTGAGCACTTAAATACATTCACTAGACTGCTGAAGATTGAGAGAATATAATCTGGAATGGCAAATGTATTATAAGTATTAATAGAGTAGCTGGAAATTTTTGAATTATAAAGTAATTAGGAGAAGAATATAAAGTTAATTATTTACAGCCTACTTTTAGAAAACTGTTTTTGTGTATGATTTGGGGAGCTATTAATGGCAAGAAAAAGAGTTCAATAATTATCTGATGGAAAGTTATAAGTTATAGTAACTTAGATTTTATTATTGAACTTAGTATAAGTTATGTCGTAAGTTATGCCGAGAAGAATGCACACTAAATAGTATGAGTCACACATTGGCAGACGGTCAAGAAGATCAGTGAAGAGGCAGTTGTAAATACTATATTAAGATCTCAGGAAAAGCATCTTTGCTTTCCTCTTTACTGAATATTTTGTTAGTTTAGCAATAAATTTTCATACTAAGAATCATCACCCAAAGATATCTTTTGATACAGTTACAATAAGACTATTTTGCTTTCTCAATATATAGGACCAACATAACTGTTCTACTGTCATCCTAAGAATGTCTTGCTACGTATCTGAATACCTAGACAAATTAGGAGACAAGACTTTATTAGAGTTAGATCATCAAACAGGTATAATAATTTTACTCCAACAAAGTCTTATCTCCTAATTAGTTTTGGATATTCAAGTATGTAGCAAAGCGTTCAAGGGGTAACTATAGAACAATTATATTGATCCTGTATATTGTGATAGTAAAACAGTTCTATTGTAACTATATTAAAAGATATCTTAGAGCAATGATTCTTAGTACAAAACTTAATTGCTAAACTAATAAAATATGCAGTAAAAAGAGAAGAAAAGATACTTTCCCTAAGATTTTAACACAGTATTTATAGCTACCTCTGTACTAATTTCTTAGCTATTTGCCAATAAACGACTCATACCACTTGGTATGTATACTTCTTGATGTGACTTACAATACATTTTATTCCAAGTTCAATAATGAAACTTAAGTCATTGTGACTTATAATCTTTTACCTATGCTTGAGTTGTCTACTACACCTAGCTAACATATTCTTTAGTTGCTAAATGTCTTTCAACTTCTTTAGTTCTTTATCTGCATTCAACAGTTCTGGGCTCTATAGTGTGACGATCTAACTCTGATGAAGTTTTATCTTCTAGTTTGTCTTGGTATTTAAGTACATGGCAAGGTGTTCTTAGGGTAACTATAGAATAGGTATGTTGGTTCTGTATACTGAGATAGTAAAATGGTCCTACTATAACTTATATTAAAGAATATCTTTGAGTGATAATTCTTAGTACAAAGCTTATATTGCCAAACTAATAAGATACTTAGTGAAGAGAGAAGGAAAGATACTTTCCCTGAGATCCTAATACTATATTTATAGCTGTCTCTTCACTGATCTCTTAGTTACCTACTAATGGATAACTCATACTACTAGATATATTCACTTCTTTACATGACTCACACTTGACTCACGCTAAGTCCAAGAATGAAACCTGAGTCACCATGACTTATATCCTTCTATCTATATTCAAGTTGCCTACTACACCTAGCTAACGCATCTTTCAGCTACCAAGTGTCCTTCAGCTCTCCTAGTCCTTTGCTCATGACTAACGGTCCTGTGTCTGTAGGTTATAGTAGTTTCTGTTAGCTAGTCACTTTCTGGCCAGACTACTTAACAGTCATGTGACTGGCTGAGATTGTTGCCTTGATCGGGGTAAGTAATTTATTGAGTTATCACAAGTCACACTTTCAGTGCTGCAAGCACTGATTGCACACATCCCTGTTCCAGCCCCTACTTACCTACGGCAAGTGCTGTTTGTCCTTGTATTCAGATTATTCTTAATGATTCATTTGTGCCTTTCTTAACCTTATAGGTTTACGATCCGGTTCAATGGTACTAGCACCACTTCTATATCTGTGGCGTTCCTGATGAGACTCAAGATGTTCGTGACACATAGTTTATAGAACTCTGTATGACTAATCACCTCCTGATTAGGTCATCCAGCATTTCTGTGGCTGGCTGAGTTTGTTACTCTAATTGAAGTATAGATAAATTATAGAGTTGCTACAGATTGTACTCTCAACACTAAGAATGCTAATTGTGCAAGCCTTACTTTAGCCTTTACTCAACTTTAGTAAGTACTATCTATCTTCATATCCAGTTCATTCTTACTAAACTGTATATATTATTCTTAATTCTGTGAAACTGTGATTTGATTCAATAGTAGTTAACATAACTATCATATCTATGGTGTTTATCCTAATGAGGCTTGGAATATTTATAACATTAAGAAATAATTAGCCACATGAAGTTCTATAGACTATAGGGCCCAGAACTATTAAATGTAGATAAAGGACCAAGAGAGCTGAAAAACACTTAGCAGCTGAAGAACACGTCAGCTGGGTATAATAAGTAGTTTAAGTAAAGATGAAAGTGTAATACAAAGTTCTAAAGGGCTAAAACTGTAGCTTGGCAGCAATGTACTATTGCTTTATATATGGTTAGTATGTCAAGGAATACATAATCTTCTTTTCATAATATATGTATAGAAAGCTGCTTCTGGAAGAAGCAATGATTAGTTCTACAATTAGTTTTACTATTAAAATTCTATCGTATTACACAAAGTAATATGAAGTATCCTATCTCCATCACCTTGATCTTAAAAGTCTTATGATGTTGCTGCGACCACGCTCAATATTTAGCCTTATATCATTTATACTGTTTTAGCAACCCAGGAGGTCTAGCTTTAAGGCAGGTCTTAACAAAAAGATTATGAGTCACAATAACTCAGACTTTATTACTTGACTTAGAACAAATTATACTATAAGTTATATCAAAAGGTGGACATATTAAGTAGTATAACTTGTCTATTAGCAAGTAGCAAAGAGATCAGTGAAAAGATAGCTATAAATACTATATTAGGATATCAGGGAAATCGTCTTTCCTTCTCTCTTCATAGAATGTCTTATTAGTTTAGCAATTAAGCTTCATACCAAAAATCATTACCCTAAAATATCTTTTGATATAGTTGCAGCAGAACCATTTACTATTATAGTATACAGAACTAACATAACTCTCCCATGGCTACCCTACAAATACCTCACCATATACCTGAACTGCTAAGACAAACTAGAAGACAAGACCTTATTGATATTAGATTGTTATACAAAACTGATCAGATACTCTCAAGGCTATAGAGATAGCAATTCAGGAGAAATGGGAGGTCTTGTATTTGGAGGATTATTTACACTATATTAGAAGTATGCCTGAACGTGTGCAAGCTGTAATTGCTGCTCATAGAGGTCATATAAAGTGGTAAAGCTGTATGCTAGACTCGCATAATATTACTTCGCTACGAATTTCAAACTGGACTGTCCCACTTTCGCTCCATGTACCCTTGTATACGTTACCTCGCCGCTTGGCGCCCTCTCCAAGCGCAATAAGTTGCGTGTCGCGACAAAATTTGTGCCAAATTTTCGGCACTCACCAGAATGTCGAATCTGACCAATCAGACGCCGTGCATTCGACAGCAAATCCGAGAAATTCTGAACAGCGTGTTTGATGCGGCTCATAACATTCTACAAGAAATTTTTACTGCTGGTTATGATAAATTGTGGAGGTGAAGTGCGGCATTAGATTGCGCGTTCTGTTCGGCGTCTGGACTTCGCCGGTCTCGCGAGGACTCTTCCAGTTCTGCCGTGATTCACACATTCTCAACCCTGCTGTTCTCTACAGAGACATTCATGCCTTTGACGGCCAAGGTTTATTCTACGCGTGTAGTTGTGGGGTTTCCTAACCATCCTCCGCTTCATTCAAATATCGGTAGTTGATGCTGTTTGGAATTGCTGGGTTGCAGGGTGAGGCTCCCATCATTTTCCTTTTGGCGAGCGAAGGCGTGATCCTCCGCCGACAGCCTTACCACGTCAAATTGAGGCAGGCTGAGAATGTAATCAATGCTGAGGGCTGTGCTTTGCAAGAACGGTAGCATGGTTGCTTTTTTAAAGCGTATGGTTGCCGCCCGGGCGGAGCAGGGAGCAGTTTCGGGGGTGTTGTCGGACCTCTCGTGCTGAACTTGTGCTCGATTCTCGCAAAGTGCAAAGCAGCGGGTATAAAGCCGCAACGAAGTTTCTAAGAACCTTTTAATCCATTCAGTGCGCCATATCCTTCTTATATCTTATGCCATATTACGTTCTATCTGGGTAATAATTAATTCTAGCTCGGCAGAGACATTGGGCACTGGTGCACTTCCTTGATCATTCTCGGGGGTGTCTCTGAACATACGAAAATTGAGGCTTTGATTTAAAATTTCCACCCAGGTTGGTCGCAGAGACCGGCGTTATTGCCGTGGCGTAATCGATGTGGTACCAGTGGATACGCCATGCTAGCTCTAGTTATTCAAGGGCACAAGGTTTCAGGTAGCTTCATTTTTTTCTTGTCAGCCTCGCCCATCCTGCAAGTAGAAGAGGTCGTCCGATCAACTCCCACTAATCAAACCTGCCTAGGTATGAACCTTTCAGTTTTGCCAACGCATCACCCGTATCAAGACATTCCCCACTTCGCCTCGACTCTCATTTCATGCATTGGATATCTAGTAAGGCTCTTATCCCCAGACTAATTAACCCAGCCCACCCCGCCGTCCGTTTCATCTCCAACGGAAATCCCAGTAAGCCAGCCAGCAACCATGGCATCTGTCACAGCAAGGATCTGTTGGAAATTTCCTCTTTGGCGCTAGTTCATCGTTGAGGCTCCTAACGTGAGCCCCATCCCTTTTTCGGAGGCCGGCTCAGGGGAGACGGGTTCAACAGACGGATTCAGCTGTTCGACAGACAGATTCAGCTTAAAGCGAATGCACATCAAGGATCTTGACGGCAGTATTAGAGAAATTATCTATCCTTTGAGCACTTTCCATTTATCGAAGCGAGTTTATCTAAATATGAGGCTTTAGGTGACGGTGTTGAAGAATGCAATAGTGTAGCCGAATTGATAGGGTGATCTCGGCTGTGCAAGCGAGTGACCCCCGAAGTGCATAGGCACTAAGACGACATATGTTTCAAGCTGTGCGCAGTATCACTGCATGGTCTATCGACCATTATAATTGGATGATAATATTCTCAAAAAGCTGGAGAATGCGCTCTGTAAGTAGCTAATTTTAATGTGATATTGCATTTGCTAACACAACTGCAGTCGACTGCGCCTCGAATCCGTCTGTCGATTAGCCGAATCCGTCTTTCTGAATCCGTCTATCGAATCCGTCTCCTCCCTTTTTCGTTTCGTAGCCAGAACATCAATGGAGACCGTCGTTTTCCAACAGGATCCTCCTCCTCACCACGTTAATTCATTTCTCCACCTCATTGAACCTCACAGATCTCCCCAGCTGCACACGAACCTGTATATTGAGCTCCCTCTCCATCTCTAGCTGCAACCTCCTCGACTACAAGTGTATATGCGATAGCAAAATTTTCTTTGTCTCCTACATTTTTTGTACACGAAGCTCTTGCCCAGAGATTGACCAGCTGAGGGCTTATGCAATCTCGAACTCCACATGTAACGGCGTCGGCGTAACATTACCGGGGAGTGTAAATTGCGGTGTCTCTTCGGGTTCGGTCACAGCGACAGCGGCCTGCCATTGTCACCATCGCCGTCGCCACCGAAGACACAAAGTGCGCCCTTACCGGTAACTACCCCGAGCACGCTATCGCCCTTGCCATCCTCCACAGCGACATCCACTCAAGCTTCTCAAGGGTCGCCATCGTCGACTCCCACCGCGGCCTCACAGCACGGTGACCTCAGCACTTCCGCGAAAATTGGTCTTGCTACCGCCCTAGCCCTTGTCTCCGCCACGCTCTTAGCTTTGTTGGCATGGGTCATATATCGACGCGGCATCGCGCGCGGGCGGAGAGACCTCACCCCCCAACGCCTTACCGAGAGGACACTAGGACAGCCAAGACCGGGTCATGGGGCAGCAGGAGGAAGGCATCCGAAAGCTGAGCCGGAGCTGAGAACACACAGGGTAGATCGAAAGGAGGACAGGGACGGGTCGCCGTTTGGGGCTGAGTTGATGAGTGCTACCGTATGATAGTGGATCTAGAAGGGGAGTGTGAGGGTTTCTAGGGGTGTGGTGGGCACGGCGTTGATGTGAGCCTGAATGTAGAGATGGTGTTAGAAGCCAGCAGACCTATCTGTGGAACGGGCGGATAGTGAAATGAATACAAGTCGAGTATCGGGTAATAGGTTATCAAAGGGAAGAGAGGGACAGAGGTTGAGACAAAGAAAGATATATGAGGGTTATACCAAAGGTGGGTTTGGAAGGGAGCTTAGTTGCGCCTGTGGTACTCACGAAATCACGAAGAAATGTTGGCTTGTTCCTGTCCGTCCTCTTCTGCGCCGAAAAACCGCTCGGTCTGCACAATCGACCACCGCCTGCAATATTCTTTAGATATCAGCCTTGTATATCGTGCAGCTAGGACAAAATAAATGATGCCTGACTGAAGCGCAACCTCATGAGCAAAGCAATACAACGCGAAGCGGGGTTCCGATAAGAAACTTTCATTCCCCAAGAGATTTCCTGTTTCCGCATATGGCGAGGTACAGTACATTTTGCAAACAGCCTCCTGTATCTTAAATATCCTGCAGCCGTTCCGAAATCCAACCTCTAAACCGCGCATCCGATCTGCAGTGCTCCGCATTTTCGTGAGGCGAAATATAGTCCTTGCTCCACACCTTGTCGCCCTGTGTGGAGGTGTCGGGCCCGGCGGAGGGCTCCGTCATTCTCTCAACTCCACCATGGGCACTCACGGGTTCGGTAAAAGCGCGGTCCGTGTAATTCAACGGTCACGTATTAAAAGCTTCACGGTCGTAACTTCCCCGCCGCACTCTACAGCATCATCGTGTCAGAGAGATACGTTGCTCGATGTGTGGTTGTCATACGCGGAGGTAAATCCCATTTCTCTTCGGCTGTGGGGAAACTTTCGCTTGCGCGGAGTCCGGCACGAGACGTAGCCGGGCCCACGTACGGTGAAGTTTGCGTATTAAAAGAAACCTCAGCCTTGCCAACAGAAAACAATTTGAGAACCCTCTTAAAGACATTCTGAGCCTATTTCTACCCTAGTGCAAAATATCTCTGTGTGTGCTGCGAAAAGTATATGTGGTATTGCAGCTCTTGTTGTTTTCCCGAATCAAATCTCCTTCAGTGGTTTTAAGAGAAAAACATGAAAGCACCAGTTGCCCGCATAGGCTTTCAACAATGACTCTCAATTTATGCAACGGCCCCAAGCCAGAGTTAGAATATGGTTGGATGATGGAATTCAATGAGTTGGTATTTTTAGGGCCTCTTGCTCAATTACTGCAGGATTTCTCAACGCGCGAGGCCTTGGGAACCCCTCATCGTGACAGGCGGGCCTTGTTCTTGACGCGGCGAAAATACGGTCTGCGCGTTTATAATTCGAAAGTTGCGAATACTGAAAATCTGAGGAGCGCATTCAGTCCGTAACAGTCCATAGTATATTTAAGAGAGTGGCGCAGTGTTTGATGGGTGGTCGCTGTGTGCCAATGTGAACTGCATCTGGTGTGATTCGTCATTTTTGCGGATTAGAAATCGTGCCGAAGTTTTAGCTTTTTGGCCAATCAGAGGTCGTTGTTTTTTTAAGAATTCCCCCGCAAATCTTCTGCGCCAGCCCCCGCGCCAACGGCACAGGATTTGAAGAGCGCAAGTGGCCCACCAGACAATAACATGTAAACTTTAGAAGGGCGACAGGCGAAGATTTAAGTAGGCTATTGAGGGGATGGGATCTGAGCGACTCTCGGCTTCCCCACTCGCTTCTCAAGCTAGCAAAGTTGTACCCAAAGTTCACATAGGTTGTAAGGAAGCGACTTGTATAACACTGGGAAACTTTTTCCACATACATGCTAGCGCTCCCTCCTCCCCGAAATACGAATTTACAGCCTTCAGAAACTTTGGACGTGGTTTGAAATATCCACAAGGTTGCAAAGCCAGGTCAGGTACGGGGGAGGTCGTTGTCAAGTCAAGCTTTCGCCAAGTGCGGGAGGGGCCTGGCCACGTTAAATGCTCGCGCACAACCCGCCGGATTGAATTTTAGACCGTTAAGCGCGACTCTGGACAATTAGAACGTATCCACTTTTTTACCTGTCGTGCATGCATGCGGGAAACAGGCTCACATAGTGGAGGAGAGTCGCTGCGACCGAACTACAAAGGGCCACGCATGCAGGCACTTTGCGCGGCCGGGCGTTTTCCGAAGGTCCCGCATCTCGCCTACGTCACAGTTTTATCGCTCTTATCTACCACATCAGCCTCGCTCATCAACGACATCTTCAACCCTTGCGACGCGATGATTCTCTCTGGGTAGATACAGATCTCTTCCGGCTTTGACGGCTTACGGATTCTGACGCTCGCTTGGCCCTTCCTCTCTCGAGGCAGATATCTTTGTCGCTCGTTTGCTGTTCCTGATTTCCGGATAGCGGTTACCGAGCTTGTCGTCAGCCTTTTCGCATCTCCGCACCTGTCGTTTCAACGACCGTTCTTTCATCGACCCTCTTCTCGCGACACTGAGGACACGTATACGATATTGCGATGAGGTTATCTACGTGGCATAATGACGATAGATGGCAATTATTAGGATGGAGGGTCGTGCTGAGTGGAGCGCTGTTGGGCGCACAGGCTGTTCGCGGGATCGATGTGGACTTTGACGATAACGGTGTGTGAACTTTGCTTTGGAAGTTCTGGACTATCATGGGCTTCACAGCGATCCGTTATGCCTCTTAACACTCTCAATCGGTGTTGAGCGCTTTTGAGATGTTCTGGCCTTGAAAGAAAGAATAGACTGCTGACAGACACTCCCGAAATTACGCAGAATCCATTAAAGCCGCTGCCAAGATCGCTGCCGATGGCATGATGTCCTACTACACGGGTAATCTCACTGGCCAGGCGCCGGGCCTCTTGCCGGGGCCGTACTACTGGTGGGAGGTACTGATTCATCCTTATATACTCTCACCTGGAGGTTTTCGCTCACCGTTAGCTAGGCAGGTGCGATGTGGGGCACGATGGTGGACTATTGGTTCTTTACCGGGCATACCGAATATAACGATGTGGTGAAGCAAGCGCTGCTGTTTCAAGTCGGAGCAAATAATGACTTCATGCCGGCAAACCAGACGAAGGACGAGGTTTGTTCATGTTCCCTTTTAACAGGACCTGATGTCATTCACTAACGTAAGCCCGTTTAAGGGAAACGACGATCAAGCCTTCTGGGCATTTGCAGTCATGTCCGCTGCGGAGAATAATTTCCCCGATCCACCTCCTTCGGATCCACAATGGCTCGCACTTGCACAAGCAGTCTTCAACCTGCAAACCGCCCGTTGGGATAATAGTTCTTGCAACGGGGGTTTGCGGTGGCAGATCTATCCTTTTAACAACGGATACGAATACAAGAACAGTATCTCCAACGGCTGTTTTTTTAGCCTCGCCGCTCGATTGGCCCGTTATACCAATAATCAAACTTACGAACAATGGGCAGAAAAGATGTGGGACTGGACGGCCGCAAGCCCTTTAATGTCCAATACTTACGATATCTACGATGGGACAGACATCTCGACGAATTGCAGCGACGCGGATAAGATCCGGTGGACCTACAACGTTGGCGTCTATCTCCATGGCGCGGCCGTGATGTATAACTATGTCGGTCTACGCCCACCCATCTATATCTGGCTTAGCTAACACCCTCGCAGACTAACGCGGACCCGAAATGGAAAACCCGCGTCGACGGCCTTCTCAACGCAACAGCCATCTTCTTCCAAAACAACATCATGACCGAATCTGCCTGTGAACCTCGCGGAAACTGCGATGTTGATCAACGCTCCTTCAAAGCATACCTCTCCCGATGGCTAGCCGCAACTACACAATTGGTACCCTACACAACCTCCCGGATCATGACGCTCCTCCGAGCTTCTGCCATCGCTGCTGCTAAACAGTGCACGGGTGGCGCGTCCGGAAAGGCATGCGGGATGAAATGGACAACAGGGGCCTTCGATGGAAGTACGGGAGTCGGAGAGCAGATGAGCGCCTTGAGTGTAATACAGTCGAACCTTGTCGGGACTGTGGCTCCGCCCGTGACTGCGGATAAGGGTGGAACGAGCATTGGGAATCCGAATGCGGGAGCACAGAGTGATGTAGGAATTGAGAGACATGTTGTAACGAAATCAGATAAGATCGGGGCGGCGTTTGCGACGGTGGGTATTTTGGTGTTACTGCTGGCGACTGCGTGGTGGATGGTTGTTTAGTTGAGAGATGGGGTTTGTAGATGCTTTTGTTTCTCGATATTTCTTTATCTCCGTACCTAACTAGCGTGGTTAATCCTTGTACTTCCTGGCATTTCCTTCTTTGAACTAGGGTAATAAGGATGGGCAATTTTCATTCGTCACAAATGTATCACGGCGGTCTGTATCTACTTGAAAAAGTCTCAGGCGTAATCAATGGCATCATGTGGTTTTTCTGCAACCCAATCTCGAACCTCCGAGAACAAGGTAGCCACCGACATGCCTTCCGCTTCTTCCAACTCCTCGTTCCACAGTTTTCAGCGCATTCCACCGCATCACCGCAAAAGTCTCTAAACCCCGCCCCCCCATCTCTAGCCGCTCAACCTTTCCTTCCAGCTTCTTGATCCTTTGGGTATTCTCCTGTATTGCATCTGTCAATGCTATCTGACCGGGAATGAACCCAATTGCATCTTTCGGTTCGGTGGTTTGCGTGGTTTGATCTATGACGTTGTGCTGAACGTTGTAGAAGGAGCTGCCTCAGGTGTTCATACGGTTCGGTGTGGATGGTATGGGGTGGAGCGGCGACTGGGGAATGGGGACTTTGTATGCTAGTGAGTAGAAACTTTTGGGTGTGCGGAGTAGAAAAAATTCATCTACTGACATCGCTTGTGGGCTATGCTCCCATTTTGGAAACGTCGAACCAATGTCACACCTTATCGTTCAAGTTTTACGGCCAACAGTAGCAAAGGAAGTTTCCCTAGATCGCTTCATTCCTTCCCTCCTTCTACAGTCTTGCAGCAATTCTTCCGGCCCCGCAACCCTGGCCGCAGACTCGCGAATTGCCTTGCAGTGGAGTTGAGATATCCACGGGGGTTTGGAGATGACAGCGTTTGCGGCCTTCTGCCCCTGAGGCTTTTTCACGATTCCTTCGGCGAAGGCGATGGTGTCCGTGTCGGGTCGCGCCAGGGATTACGAGAGCGTGGGTTTTTTTTTCGCCCGTTCCTGCACGTATTGTGCGGCTGTGGTGCCTTGGTAATGTCTTGGAAGATGGCCGGAGTCCAGATGATCCTGAAAGATCTTGAAAAGAGGGTTTGGGCTTATAGGCCGTATCTAGGGGTTTGATGAGGCTTTTGACGGAAGTTTGCGCTGGCTTGGGAGCTGGCGCAGCTTTAATTCTCAGACACTTAGCACATCATAACGCATCACTGGGGGCGCTAGTTTACGGGCGGATTGCTGTTGTATTGCTGCATCACGCGATGCTCTCCGCATATGTTAATTTGGATTTCCTGGCATCTCGGTGTGCTTTCGTGGAGCGACGCGATGGAAAAGGTTCCAAAGGATCTCGCTTGGTATGGGCTGACCCACGGGATGGGTGTGGGGTCTACAGAATTATTTTACCAGGTTTGTCCAAACAGCACGCTTCCACTCCAGCTAACACCACAGGGTGACATCATGTCTTGCTCTCCTAGGATATTGAATTCAAGAAAACGCTATCATACAGGAATCCATTCCCTAGTTGCTGGGCTTCAAAGAAACCGAAAGAATAATCCATGTCGTGGTTTGTTGTTTCCCGCCCCCTGCTGTGTGGAGTTGAAATTATGCACAGGACCGATAGAATAGAGGGGCCATATTCTCGGCCCATGCAAGCTTCCGCAAATTTAATCGGGTCCAGTTCTCTTTGTTGCCTTTCCGTTCGGTTTCTGCTTGCCAATGATGCAGCCGAGCGAGTGAGCGATGTGTTGTACGCTCGTGTAACTCCAGAGAGGGGTAGGCGCTCCCGAACTTTTGGATTCCACACCGCAACCCCCCAGCCTCAAAAGAGAGACGGCGAATCCATACCAGACAGGCCTTTACGACCCGTGCCTCAAATCTATAATATCAACCACTGCCAGGGAGTAGAGTCCCTCTAGAAACTTCCTCTTCATCGACCATGGCGATGGAGGATGCCAGAGCCAACAAGCTCGCGAGATTCCTCGACGATGTCCTGTCCGAGAGACGGCCTTTGCGGACCATCAAGGATAGCACACTCTTCGTCGAGGCTATCTGTGCACAACCAGATCAACCAACATGCATCAACAAATTGATATCCAGTCGCAATGGCCTATCCCTCATGCAAGATTGCATGCGCTATAACACATCTCCGGAGGTTCTCAACGGTCAAGCGAATTCTCTTCTCAAGTACATCCAAGACCCGAGATTGAAAACGATATGCGAAGGAGACTTTCTTCGTCGGATCCTCCTCTGTGTTGTCGAGCCACCAATTTTTTGGAACCCGTTCGTCGAGGCATTCAAGGACGATAATCTCGAATTATCCGCGCAGCAGTCGTTCGCCTGGCTCCTTTTTGAGCTCATTTCGCTCCCGGACGGAAAGGCTACAGAGTACCTCAGCCTCGCACAAGACCCGATGATACAATCACGTCTCCTCAACTCGGGAGAAGTTGGTATTAGAGTGTTAGGCCAAAAGATCAAGAACATAACCACTACCATGGCTTCGACAGCTAAATTCAACTCCGACGACCATCCCGGAGGGCGTCATGACAATGACTTTCGGGATTTCAGGCAAATATCGATTCTCCCAACAGCAGACGAGCTTAAGTCGGAAGAGCCACCTTTCCTTCGCCTCGCTCAATCAATTGAGGAATTTGACCATGAAGAGACTTCCCGTCTAGCCCTGCACCTCGACAATCAGTTTCGGCTTCTCCGCGAGGACATGCTAGGAGAGATACGCGAGGAGCTCCAGATCGCTTTGGGCAAAAAGAAAGGCCGTCACAGGGGTAAAAATGTGACTGGGTTCACTCCCGTATCTGTTTACTGCGAACACGGTGGAAAGTACCAGCAATGGGGAATGCAGCTCAAATGTCACTTCACATTCGACCAGCTATTCGGTGTTAAGGTCGAATCCAAAGACCGCAAAGCATATCTTGATGCGAACCGCAACGTTTTCAAGCACCAGTCTTTGGCATGCTTTCTTGTCGATGGGGAGGTGGTGGCTTTCCCAACTATTAACAGAGTTGAAGACTTGTTACTTCAAGATCATCCGATAGTGGTCTTGCAGTTTTCTGGAGAAACCAGCACTTCGAAGACCTTGCTCAAAATGAAGGCGGCACAAAGTATCAGATTAGTGCAGATAAATACGGCAGTTTTCTCCTACGAGCCAGTCCTCCAGCAGCTACAAGCGATGAGGGGACTTCCCTTAAGCGACGAAATATTCTGGACCCAGGGTTGCCCTCTCCGACAACCACCGTCGATGCCAGCTCAAATTGTTCAGGCTATCGAATCCAATCCCTCCCAAGACCTTAAAAGCCTGCTCAATACAGGAATATCCGTGAAGTTGGATGCATCTCAGAGCGCGTCTCTCTTGATGGGTTTGACGCAAAGACTCAGTTTGATCCAAGGCCCGCCAGGTTAGTCTTGAAGCCATTGCGTTTTAATTCCATTCTCTGATTCTTCGTTAGGCACCGGCAAGAGCTTCATAGGAGCATTAATCGCTAAAATACTTCACGATTACACTTCAGAGAAGATACTTGTCGTATGCTATACCAACCATGCACTTGATCAATTCCTTGAAGATCTCCTCGACATCGGTATTCCCGCGGAAAGCATGGTGCGGATAGGAGGCAAGTCAACTCCACGGACGAAACCCCTTGCTCTTTTCGGGCATCCGAGGACCTTCAAGCAGACGAGAGACTCTTGGAAAATTATAGACGAACTCAAGGGAAAAGCATCTGGATTGGCGGCGAAGTTAACTCAGTTATTCGGTGCATACCACGCACTTCCTGTTCAGAAGCGCCAACTGATGGAGTATCTCGAATTCTCTACCGACGATCTCGGCTTTTACGAGGCATTTACGGTACCTGAAGCAAGTGATGGGACTACCACTGTTGGTAAGCGAGGTCGAGGGGTAAATAAGTTCTACTTGCTTGACCAGTGGATCCGCGGTAGGGACGCTGGTGCGTTCGCAGCCACTGTTTCAGAAGACTCGCTCAAAGTTTGGCAAATGCCCATTCTTGCACGGCAGGCAGCACTTGAGAGATGGCGGCTCGAAGTGCTAAAGGAACAAGTCTCGGAGATTTACAGCATTGCCGACCAGTACAACCAGTGCCAAGAAAAGCTAGAGCGGATGCTAAACGCAAACAATGCGCATATCTTGGGAGAAAAGCGAATCATCGCCGGGACGACAACTGGTGCGGCAAAGTATGTGAAAGAAGTACAATCGACACCGCCAGGCGTACTTCTTGTGGAAGAGGCATCGGAGATTTTGGAGAGTCACATTCTAACGTCACTCGGCATAGAGACAAAGCACTTGGTTCTTATCGGCGACCACAAACAACTACGACCCAAAGTCGCTAACTACAACCTCAGCGTGGAGAAGGGAGAAGGGTATGATCTCAACAGATCTCTATTTGAGCGACTCGTCCTCAAGGGCTACCCGCACCAGACCCTCTCGCAGCAACACAGAATGCGACCAGAGATCTCCATGCTTGTCCGCGAGCTGACATATCCTGACCTTGTCGATGCTCCTAAAACGAAAAACCGGCCTGATATTCGCGGCTTTCAGGCCAATGTCGTCTTCGTCAACCACTCACATCCGGAAGACGATAACGCTCAATTGGCAAGCCAGAAGGACCCGAGAGGCCCGTCAAAGCAAAATAGGTTCGAGGCTGAAATGGTGCTGAAGTGTGTGCGCTATCTCGGTCAGAACGGCTACGGCACGGACAAGATCGTGATCTTGACTCCTTACCTCGCGCAGTTACATCTTCTGAGGGATATTCTTAGCAAAGAAAACGACCCGATCCTGAACGACCTCGACTCCTACGATCTGGTTCGTGCTGGATTGATGTCAGGTGCACAGGCAAAGTTAACCAAGCGCCCTCTCCGCATTTCCTCAATTGGTAAGTTTGACTAACCCCTAGTATGCCTTTCTGGCTGGTGGGTGGGGGATAATTTCCGTATTCTTGGCTACGGATCACTCAATGTAGATCGGATCAATCGCGTTGATTGTTCACTGATAAACGGGCTAACTTTTACTTGACTTTACATAGACAACTACCAAGGCGAAGAAAGTGATATTGCCATCATTAGCATGACAAGAAGTAATGACTCTCATGACATTGGGTTTATGGCTGCGCCAGAACGGCTGAATGTGCTCCTATCCCGGGCTCGCAACGCTCTGATAATGATCGGGAATGCCGAAACATTCTTGAATGCCCGCAAAGGCAAAGACATGTGGATTAAATTTTTCAATCTGCTTCGACTCAAAAAATACATATTCGATGGGTTTCCAGTGAAATGTGAAAGGCACCCGGATAGGAAAGCTGTGCTATGTCGAGCTGCAGACTTTGATGAGGAGTGCCCTGACGGTGGATGTAAGGAGCCGTGGTGAGCACCCTTGAGTCATTAGAAGGTTGTTCCGCGGTTAGCTAATTGACGCTATGCGTTCCAGTGGATCCATCCTCGCATGCGGTATTCACCCATGTCGGCAGCGATGTCACCAGATTTACGACCACTCAAAGATGCAATGTGAGAAGGTTCTAGAATATCGGTGTCCCAAGAGTCACACCCAGGTATTTAAGTGCTTCCGGGGTCCTCCTCTGTCATGCCGTGCATGCCGGTCGGATGACCAATTGAACGAGCAGAAGCAGAAAAGGGCTTTCGAACTGCAGCAGAAGCGTGATCAAGAACAGCGAGAACACGAAAAAGCCATCGCTAGCTTGGACGAAAAGCTAGATCTCCAGAGACAGGAGCTAAGAGATGCCCAGATGCGGAAGGAAAGGGAGCAAGCCCTCCGACAGAAGGAGAAAGATCTAGCAGGTGCAATTGCACTGGCGTCCCGTGCTGCAGCAATGCGACTCTCTTCACCTGATCCTCCTGATACTAAGACCCACTCGAACGAATCATCCACAGCACCACAGCCTATCAGCAGTTCGCCCCTTTCTTGGTTAACTAACAAATTGCGTGGGACGTCGGAAACGCCACAAGACCAACGAAAAAAACCTGAGGAAGTTCAGCTTACTTCACTTCAACCCAAGTCTGTTTCAGAGACGGAGTGGCAGCGCCAGAAAGATATGGAAAATGCTCGGAATGATGCAATCGACTCAATCATGGAGATGGTCGGACTCGAGGAGGTGAAATCGCAAGTTCTACGGATCAAAGCTAAGATTGATATCACCTTACGACAAGGTACGGACATGAAAGATGAGCGGTTCGGCATAGTTCTGCAGGGTAATCCAGGAACAGGTACGCTCTTGGCCCTAGGGCCTGTCCCCCTTCCATTCCTCAGCACAACTAAACTATCTCAGGTAAAACTACCGTTGCACGCCAATACGCCAAGTTCTTGACATCTATGGGAATCTTGCCTGGGAGTGCCTTTATCGAGACCACCGGGTCCCGCCTTGCAGACGACGGTGTTCCAGGGACGAAGAAACTCATCGAGGAAACTCACAATGCTGGCGGAGGTGCTCTCTTTGTAGATGAGGCTTATCAGCTCACCGAGAAACAATCCTTTGGTGGAGGCCAGGTTCTCGACTTCTTACTCGCGGAAATTGAGAACAACGTTGGGAAGATCGTCTTTATTCTCGCTGGCTACAACAAGCAAATGGAGAAATTCTTCGAGCATAATCCTGGCCTTCTTAGTCGGATTCCCTACACCTTACAGTTTGCAGACTACACAGACTCCGAGCTTCAGCAAATGCTACGCAAACTCATCACCAAGAAGTATAACGGAAAAATGACCATCGAGGATGGCATGGACGGCTTGTATGTACGTATAGCCGTTCGCCGTCTAGGTAGAGGTCGAGGTCGAGAAGGTTTTGGCAATGCTCGAGGCCTACAGAACGTCTTCTCGAAGATATCAGAGCGGCAGGCTGAGCGGATCGAGCGTGAACGCAGGAATGGGCAGAGCCCTGACGATTTCCACCTAAAGAAAGAAGACCTCATCGGCCCGGATCCATCAGAGGCGATTATCGAAAGCTCGGCTTGGCGGAAACTGCAGGAGCTTATTGGACTTGAAACCGTTAAAGATTCTGTCCGCAACATGATTGACCGCATCGGTGCCAACTACCGCCGAGAGTTGCAAGAGAAGCCACCGATAGAAGTGTCCCTTAACCGCGTTTTTCTCGGTTCCCCGGGGACGGGAAAGACGTCAGTGGCTAAGCTGTACGGTCGGATTTTGGCAGATATAGGCCTCCTCAGTAGCGGCGAAGGTGAGTCTAAACGGTTCCTTCCACGTGTGCCGTGTTCAGTTCTAGCTATGTTCAATTTCTGACGTACCCCCGCGCCCCATAGTTGTAGAGAAGAATCCGGCAGACTTTATTGGCAGTGCTCTTGGGCAGTCAGAGAGCAATACGAAGGCTATATTAGCGACAACAGTCGGCAAGGTACTAATCATCGACGAGGCATACATGTTGTACTCAGGCTCTGGCGGTACTGGGGCTGCCGGAAATCAAAGTGACATATACAAGACTGCAGTGATTGACACAATTGTCGCAGAGGTACAAAGCACTCTTGGCGAGGATCGGTGTGTGCTTCTGCTTGGCTACCAGGAACAAATCAGAGAGATGTTTGACAACGTCAACCCTGGCCTTGCCCGCAGGTTCGCAATAGACGATGCCTTTCACTTTCAAGACTTTACTGGGCCACAATTACGGGAAATTCTGGAGTTAAAGCTCAAACATCAAGGTCTGGATGCAACCGAAGAGGCAAAGTCCGTTGCCCTCGAGGTGCTTAGTCGAGCTCGAAGGCGGCCAAACTTCGGCAACGGCGGAGAGGTTGAGAACATACTCAGCAAGGCGAAGTCAAACCACCAGGCCAGGCAGTCCTCGATACCAGTTTCCGAGCGACCTCTCGAAACCGTCTTTGAACCGCAGGACTTCGACGTCAACTTCGACCGAGGAGAGAAGGCTGTCACCAACTGCCGTAAATTATTTGAGGACGTCGTGGGTTGTGAGGAAATTGTTGAAAAGCTGGAAGGATATCAGCAAATTGCACTTAACATGAAATCCCGGGGGTTGGATATTACAGAGGGCTTGATACCAACCAACTTTATATTCAAGGGCCCACCAGGTTTGTACTATCTACGGTTCTGAAAGTCGGAGATATCGGACGTAGATAGAGCTAACAGTTCTTCAGGTACGGGAAAGACTACTACCGCGAGAAAAATGGGCCAAATCTACTATGATATGGGCTTTCTATCCGTCCCGGAGGTCGTCGAGTGCTCGGCATCAGATCTTATTGCCCAATTCGTGGGCCAGACGGGACCCAAAACAAGAAAGCAGCTAGAGAAAGGCCTAGGTAAAGTCCTCTTTATTGACGAAGCCTATCGCCTCGGAGAGGGGAATTTTGCAACCGAGGCCGTTAATGAACTGGTTGACCTCCTGACTAAACCTCAATTCATGGGCAAAATTGTCGTCATCCTAGCCGGCTACGATGAGGACATGAACAGGCTTATGGAAGTCAACTCTGGTCTCACGAGCCGTTTCCCAGAAACAGTTTCGTTCCATGACATGGCACCTGAACAATGCTTGAGGTTGCTGATCCGGGAACTTCAAAAGAAAGATATTGCTATAACAACTCTACTGGAGCCAGGGTCCGACCCGCATCTTCAGGCTCTGAATTTGCTAGAAGAATTGTCTAGTCTACCGTCTTGGGGGAATGCTAGAGATGTCCAGACAATAGCTAAGAAAATGATCGGCTTCGTTTTCAAAACGATCGGCGCCCCTGATGACCCCTTAGCGCTAGCTGGGGAGGAAGCAATTCGATGCCTTGAGACCGTATTGGCTGAGAGGCGAAGCCGATCCAGTAACAGCCAGTTGGAGAATCCTACGCACCCCCCTAACAACCCCGTCCAAATGCTCCACCCTCAACCCCCTGAACAACCTGTCACCACCACCAAACAGGTAGTTGAAAAGGAGAAATTGTCTCCCAAACGTGAGAAGAAGGATCAGATCCCTAAAAAGGAATCTGATTCTCGAGACCCAGGAGTGCCAGACTCGGTTTGGAATCAGCTGCAAGCCAACCGAATCGCAGAGGAAAATGCTCGGAAACGTACCGACCAAGAAATGCGGAATCTAGCAAAGAAACTCAGAGAGACCCAGGCACTAGAGGCTGCTCAAGCTAGAGAACGAGAAAAGCTAGCCCAAGCAAAAGCTAAAGATGAAGCAGAGAGAAATGAGCTAAAGCGGCGACAAGAAGCTGCAAGACTCGAGGAGCAAAGGGCACGGGTAGCTCGACAGAAAGCTTTACTGGCGTTAAAGAAAGCTCGGGAGGAAGAAAAGAAACGGAAAGAGCAGGAAGCTAGAGTTCAGGCCAAGTTGCGGGACATGGGGGTGTGCGTTGCGGGATTTCGGTGGATCAACGAAGGCACGGGATATCGATGCGCAGGAGGCAGTCATTTTATCTCAAATGGTCAACTCGGAGTGTAGGGGATGGTCTACTTTATATTGGTTCTCTTTCTCGTGCCCCAGAGTGAGGTTACCAAGCTCCACAGGTGCTTCCTTTGTGCTGCTCGAACAAACTTCTTTATAGCTTCACGATTTCTAGTTTTGTTCTGACACAAAAAATGTAGTTTGGTTATCGCCTGGGCGTGAAAATTTGATTTCCGCTATGCAATCTAGTACAGCTAGATCCATTCATTTAGTCTGAATGCCGGGAAAGCAGGAATAGCAGCTAACGTTTGCGTTTTCTTGAGGCTCGTTGACTACATCACTGAGAGACACGAAGATCTTTTAACGGCTTTAAGCGACGAAACAAGGCCCACTCAGTGGTGGTGTAACCCCGTTTAATTAAGTCCTCGAACAACTAACCGGATTTTTCCTTCTAGAGACCCAACTATTAATAGTCATAGATCTCGTCAAAAATTACCTCCACGAGATGCCTCTCCATCCCAGCCCCGAGTTCCGGGTGCATAGCGTAACTACCTTGGGAGTTCGGAGAGATTTACTCCGAGGGCCGTGGGGAAAACTCGTCGAGCACGACAACACGAGGCGGCTGAGTTGATCCGCGCTGGTTCGTTGTCGGCTGTGATTTCAACCAGGGGCTTGGCAGATAGCGCCGCGCGTCATGCCGAGAATATCCCAATTCAGGTGGGGTAGTCCTCTGGCACAAACACATCGGAAAACTTTTTGCTTATTGTCTCAAATGCACGGGAAGGTATACTTATACCGACAAATGTGCCCTTGCTCAGGCATCTATTGGGTTCCTTGCAAAACAAAAAATGCTAGACAGCACCGAGGGAGTGGTGGTGTCGAATATATTGTAGCTCGTGTGCAACTACGACTGAGCGACAGGCTTGTCGGTATTTTAGGGAGGCGGCGTAGCAGCGTCCTGTTTAACAATAGTCAGTAGACTGTTCAAATATGCATCCTTGGGATGAGCGGACCGGTCTACCTTTAGCGTGCGCAACAAACATATACCTGCAATGATCCTCCATGCTAATAAAACCCCCCTTATCCCTCCAACCTAACGCCTCCATACCTCCCCACACCCTCTCTCTCGCAACCTCCAAAAGCGCTCTTCTCATCTTCAGCGCAAAACTCAACGTCCCTCTCCAAACGAGCCTTATCTCCTTTTCCCTCCACACCAGTTCCAGCTTTTCAAGATCCGTAACCGCCCCAACAGTCTAGCTATGGGGTCCAATGCGACTAACTCCGTTATCCCACGCCCACAATCCAAAATCTGGAATCAACCACACGCTCTCCTCGCTCGCCTTCCCCGCCAAAGCCCAAATTGGGTGTCCGGATCCGAGGACATCTTGCACTTACCCTCCACCGAAAACACAACCCAACCCAACATCTCCTATCCCGCTCCACCGGGCTCGCGACGAGAGCACGGTAGACTACATCGAACTTAGCACAGCTAGTACCTTTTGTTGTAGATAACGGAGCGGGCGTATGTACGAGGGCTAGCTATATGTAGAGAACGACTATATTAAAGAGCGACAACTAAGTAACACTACATAGGGGTTCTGGTCTCCTTATAAGTTGCTGCCGGCAGCGATAAGTTTCCCAAAATAGCTGTAAGCCTCTGAGCTGAAGCATCGGCTTCGCCGAAGCTGAGCGGCGATGTCAGCTCGCCATGGTCTCGGCGAGGCCGCAGGCACCACCCACAACACCTTCCTTTGTAACCTTCACCCCCGGCTCCATGGCAAGGACCATAGCTCGCCGTCGTAGATCACCACTCTCACCATCCCATTCTGCAGCCGTATACAGTCGAGGCGGTCCATAGAAACACGGCATCGATCTCTCCAGAACTTCGAAGCGCGGCGAATGTCCTCGTAAACCCCGGAAACGCGCTTTCGCATTACCCCTCATCCAACCTATCTTTCCTATCGTCACGGCCGTATTTGAATGACCACTCGTCAGGTAATTGTGAATGGAAGGAATGTGTATCGTTCAAACTGCGGTCAAGGCAGCTATCGCATTCGAAAAGGGCATCGGTACAGCGACACCCTGTTTTAGTGCGCCGACACCCCGGGATTTCGTAGGCCGGCACCCTCGCCTAATTCCAGTTAAGCTAATCTAGTGTGCACCGTAGAAGTCGTTAGAGGTGCGATAGGGGCTGCGATACCAGAGTGACGGCAGCGCAATTATTATTATTTTGTAGTGCAAGGGGTTCTAAAACCGAGAATATGCTGTGCGGATAGTAAAAGTGGCACATCTGGCACCCAGGCGCAGGTAGCTGTAGGCAGAGTCACCTAATGACTAGTAAGCTCATCGCCTACTGCCTCACTAATATTTATCAAGGTAGAACGCCTAGTATACAACATAAACCCCCACGGCAACGTTCTGCCAATGGAAAATTGTGCAATAAAAATGAGATAAAATAGTGGAGAGCATCTCAGTTAACGCTAGAAAAAGGTATAGGTAATAAAACTGTCTGGGTATTGCACTACTACATTGGTAGGTCTCAAGGTATTGCTTTATTAAATTCTAGGGTGTTGCTAAACTAAAATAGGGTATTACTAAATTGACACCCTTTGAAAATAGCAGATGACCTAGGTCTTCTTAATTGAAAATACGGATTGTAAGTAATATCTTAACATAATAGTAATAAAGTATAATATTACTCGATAGTAAGTAATAGTAGTCTGATGAAGAGCAGCTACATAAAGTACTTGAAAGATAACAAAAAGTGTATTCTTCTCCTCCTTATTAAACATTATTCATAGTTCTTAGCAATTCAAGATTAATTGCTTAAGATATTAATACAATAGAGTCATACACTACTTAGTTAAAATCTATATTAAGAAGAGTATATATTTCTAATTATTATTGAATCAACTACATACAAAAGCAAAAGTTAATTAAGAAATAACAGTATTAAAAATAATTACTAAATAATTCTATATACAGTTCTACATGGCCTTATATATTAATACAGGTATTACTGAGACCTTTAGAAATATCATCAACAATGTACAAATAATAAATATCTAGATATGATTATACTTGAATACTACTAATATCAATAGTAGTATTACTTCTAAACAATATATAAGCACTAATCATAATACTAACATCAAGAAAACTTAAGTCTATAGTTTACTTTAAATATTTCAGGTTCAAGTAACATAAACTAGTATTACTTAATCTATACTATTCAAAGTCTCACTATTGTTAAAGTTAATATCTTAATATCTATATAAAGTTTTTAAGAAGCATTGCTCTATTTCCAATTTAAATATTTAACTATTGTTTTCCAACAGATTACAAATTTGGATTATGCATAATATAGAGTCTAATAGTAATCTCACAAGTCAGAAAGTCTTCCTATTAGTGTATTTCAATATTTCAAGAACTTTAGAATGTCTAGCTTAATATTTGACAATATTTATTAATAAATTAATTAGTTGGCAATTTCTATCTTGTATTTAGAAACTCTCAAAGTTTAGTATTTATATCTCATTTACTATACCTCTATCAATTTTAAAATTTAATTTAGGTTAACAATATGTTATAAACATCTTAAGCCTTATTAGAATAATACTATAGATACAAGAATGGTGTTAGTTACTATTGAACCAGATTACAGTTTCACAAAATTATGAATAACACGTATAGCTTAGTAAGGATAAATCAAATACAAGAATGGATAATACTTGCTAAAGGCAAGTGGAGACTAAAGCAAGACTTGCACAATCAATACTCTTAGTGCTAAGAGTACAACTTGCAGTAACTTAATAAATTACCTATTCTTTAGTTAAGGCAATAACCTTAGCCAGCCATATAAATACCAAGCAACTTAATCAGAAAGCGATCAATTATAAGAAAGTTCTATAGACTATAGGACCTGAAACTATTAGACATAGATAAAGAATTAAGGGAGATAAAGAATACTTAGTAGCTGAAAGACATATTAGCTAAATGTAGTGGGCAACTTGAGTATAGACAGAGAGTTATAATTCACAATAACTTAGATACCATTATTGGACTCAATATAAGTCATGTTGTGAGTTATATTAAAAGGTATATACATTTAGTAGTATGAGTTGCCTGTTGACATGTAGCCAAGAAATCAGTAAAGAGGTAACTATAAATACTGCATTAGAATCTCAGAGAAAGTATTTTTCCTTTCCTCTTTATTAAAGATCTTATTAGTTTAGTAATAAAGTTTCATATCAAAAATCATCATTTAAGATATCTTTTAATATAGTTGCAGTAGAATCATTTTATTATCTTAGTATATAGAACTAATATAATTGTTTCATAGTTATCTTATAAATGTCTTGCTATATATTTAAATACCTAAGACAAACCAGAAGATAAGACTTTTATCATAGCAGCACCAAGGCCAAGCCTCGGTAACCTGGCTGGAGAAATAAGTAATAACCAAATTGTCTCAGACAATACTGGCCATGCCAGCAGTGCCTAAGTAAACAAACAAGAGAATGGAAAGTGCCACTGAAGCCTTTTAAACTCAATAAGTAGCCTACTATAGACTGCTTATCAGTCAAAAACACTTTGTATATACACTACGTTTATAGTGCCCTTCTAATAGCCCTATTGCTACTGCTATCAGCTTGTAAAAAGCTTGCCCTATATGTACCAGCAATAAGAGGCCTACCGGTGGTCCTGGTACCTGCCTCTATAGCCTCCCATCGCTCCGCCTGAACAATCTGGTACCTGCAACCACCAATGAGTATACTCACCATTATAACTTTGTTGAAGTCAGATTATTACACAATATTGGCTAAGTAATTTCAAGTCTTAATTAAGGCAAAATAGCTTCTGTATCTTAGTTACTATATATATAACATAATTTTGATCTCAGTTTTAGTCTTAATCTTAGTTTTAGTTTTAGCTTCAATAATAGTTGCATTAGCAATATTGATTCTAGCCTTGATTTTAGTATTACTTACAGATGATATATATTCTAATCTTGATTATTATATGAGCAGTATATACTATGGGTATTAGTACAACCATTGGTATTTTTATTGTAGCTGCCAGATCTAAGCAATAACTAACTACTGCACTATTATTATATCAATACAATTACCTTACCATACATACATATACACTTTCAGACTGATCTAATAGTTGTAGGTAACCTTATAGTAGTCACTTTAATAAGTACATATAGATAGAAAATCTTTTCTTTTTCATTTTAATCTATATACCATATAAAAGCCAAATCATTTCTACAGTCAGTTTATAACTTACCTACTATGATACTACAAAATCTTAACTTGCTAGCAAGTAATACTTTACTTCAAAATGTCTGCCTCTCTCTCACTTCCAAAAGTTAAAGTCTTTTCTATATATAAGAACTTGATCAGTTATCTCTGACAGTATACAAAAGAGCATAACTATGTAGTTATAATCAGAAAAAGCTAGTACAATAAGAAAAGCATTATTGATAATCACTCTCTTATATGCTCAAAAGATGGAAAACTGAAAGACTATATAGCTAATTACAAAAAGTTACTTATTAGTCAAAAAATTGACTATCTGTTTACTTGCAAAATAGTCCTTCTTGAAATAGCTTCTACTATTATACTTTAAAACCTAGATTAACTTTAAAGAATACAAGATATCTATAACTTATAGACTAAACTTAAATTAAAATAACTCACTAGTTAATTTTCTATTGAAACTATATTAAACAATTTCAAAACTATGCAATATGAATACAAGTATTAACTAGATATAGAAAGGCAGATTAAAATTCTTTCTTTTACATACTCTGATTCTCTTATACTATTATGTCAATTTCCCGAAGTTCTTCTCTTGAATTGTACTTATAAAACTAATAAGTTTAAACTACTATTATTAGATATTATTGGTTTCATTACTATTAATACTACATTCTTTATTGCATTTATTTTCTTAATTAGTGAAATGAAAAAAAATTATACTTTAGGGCTAAAGATATTACAAGATGTTACAGTTCTTAAAAATATTAAAATACCTAATATTATAGTAACAGATTGAGATACAGCTTTAATGAATTCAGTAAAAGCTGTATTTCCAGAAATGAAAAATCTTCTATATACTTAAAATATAAATATTAATGTCAATACTTATAGTAGAGACTATAAGATTTATTAAGTAAATTCAGATGAAGAGATGGTATTTATGAAAGAATAGTATTTTGTAGTTTCTTTATCAATTATTAATTAGTGTAATAAAAACTGAGAATTACTAGAATAAAAATATATTCAACATCTACAAATGCTTAAATATATTACTTCTACTTGATTAAGTTCATATAAGGAATGATTTATTTAGTATTAGATAAATCAGTTTCTTCATTTTAGTTATCAAGAAATCTTTAAAGTAGAAGGAATATACTCAACTATTAAATACTATTTTCAAGTTTCAACAGACAATCTACACTACATACTGTAAAAGCTCTAACTCATAATATTTACAAAACATAATAAATATTGAACTGCATTAACTTCAGCAAACAATAAAACTCTATAATGCTTTTAGATTTCTTTATTCAAAAGTTTAATTGAGTATATAATACTTTATATACTTTATCAAGTATATAATTAGAAGTAAATTCTTGACTGACCTAGTCTTTAATAGCCTTATCATAAATTACATATAAACTTTTTAGATATATTTTACTATTACTTTATATGAAAATGTCTATCAAATAATTATGTTCTATATTTGCATAACTTTTATCATAGATAGTTTTTTAATGCTCTTGCTAAAAATATTATTTAGGCTGCATCATAGTCTATTTTGAATCCTCTAATTATTAAATCTAAAGGACAACTAGCTGAATCCAGAAATAAGTCATCAGTATCTTTTACTTAATGGAAATCTTTTCAGTTTAAAGCTAAAGCTAGTAGCTTAAATAAGAAAGTTAAAGATAAAGAAAAGGGAAAAGATACTATATCTTTATGAAAGTGTACTTGGACTAGATGAACTCAAAAGTCTAATATATTTGAAGAGAATACAGCTGGCAATTCAGAAGATAGAATTGCCCAATAGAAGTTTAAGAAACTACTAGCATCACTAGGTAACATACTTTCTTTCTAAGCTAAGAAGCTAGAGTTTGCTAAACTCATTTAGGCAACTTAGACTTTTACTCAACAATATGCTTTACATTGCAAAAATAGTAAATCTAGTGAAAGAAATTGATAAAATAATGTCTACAAATATTTCTTAATGGTTTGTTATCCAGCCTATGAATTTATTACTTTATTTCTTAATTGTAAATATATATGCATGTATAGCGAAGCAATCGTATTAGTGTAATGATGGTAAGGTAGCTAGTGGCCGCTTAGATTTAATGACTACAATAAAAATATTAGTAACTGTATCAATACCCTTTACTATAGTTGAGATTATAGTTTAAATACTCTATAGATAATTTATATTTTAGTTTAGTTATAGTTTTAGTTATTAATTAAGTAATACATATTTTAATTAGGATTTTATCACTATATAGATAACTTAAATCATGATTATAATTGTATGATTATTAATTTTAAATTTATCTAGTTGTTGAACTATCTAGTCAAAAGTGTATTTTGATCAATTAAAAGTATTGATTTTGTCATTTAGTTATAAAATACTTATTTAGTATAGTAATATAGTTTAATTATATCTTAAAACCAATATTAGCTCAAGTTTTAATTTAAAGCTATGTTAACTATTATTTATATTATAGTTTTAAGCTATAAAGGTTTTATAAACATATAAGGCAGAGCTTTAAAGGGCAAGGACTGTGGTTGTGGCTTGGCAGTGGGGCATCATCACACCACATGCAATTAACATGCCAAGAGATACATATATGTAAATCCAGGAAGTTGCTTCTCCTAGAAGCAACGATTAGTTCTACACTAAAAATTGATATTCTTAAGCTATTGGAATTTAGTCTATTACACATAGTATTGCAAAGTCTCCATATGCTGTTGATCTTTATTCTTGAGCCTTGTGATATCACTGTGATAGCATTTGGCATTCGGCCTGATGTTATTCATACTGTTTTAGCAATCCGAAAAGGGCTGGTTTTAAAGGTGGCCCTGACAAAACATCTCAAACCTCAAGTTTTAGAATGCTATAAATATAGAAGTAGTATAGAAACTATAAAATCAAATCATGAATAAAGTTCTATCAAGTATAGTATATAGCTTAAAAAAGTAAGATATTAAATATAAATAGTAATAAAATCTATAGAGCTTATAATACCTGAAGTAATAAAGTGTAAATATTATAAATATCTTGAGACTTAAGTTCTAGAATACTATGGACATAAAAATAATATAGAACTTATTGAATCAGATTACAAACAAGACTTTATTAGATATAACATATAGTTAAAAAAGCTAACTACTAAATATAAATAATAATAAAACTTACTAATGATATACCATTTGAAGTGGTAAGGTATAGACTGCCAAGTCTATATACTATACACTATATGTAATAATTGAAAAATATAAGACAATACCCTTAAATACTTCAAGTTTCATATAATACATACTAATATTATTTATCTTATAATATCTGAAGCTTTAGCTATTTTAGTAAGCTATTAAGCCTGCTTACTGCAAGTTATATACAGTAACTAAAAAATACAAAAAAGTACTATAATTATATAGTTTATACTTAATGAACTTAATTAGTTACAATAAAGTTAAGAAAGTAATACTAGAAATGATCAATAAACTATAAAGACTTGTAACTAAGAATAGACTAAAACTAACTAAAGAAGAAAGTTAGTAAGCTCTTGACTAGCTAAGAAAGCTAAAAAATATATTAATCAAAGGTAATAAATCATACAACAATTATATAAAGATAAGAGAGATATAAGTTATAAAATAACCTAGAATTTCTTATTTAGAATTTAGGATATAAGTCATACCTTAGTATAAATAGTAATATAATATAAAATCACTTAATAGTAGGTATTAAGTAACTCGATAAAGAGTATGTATAAAGAATACTTAAAAAATAATAAAAAGTACTTTTCTTTTCTCTTTATTGAACATTATTTATTTACTTAACAAACTAAATTTTATTACCCAAGATATTGAAAAATATAATTATATACTATCTTATTAAATTCTAGCTAAAAAGTAATTTTGGTCCCCAATAATGAAAAGACCTTATCTATAAATTGAATTACCTTAAATACTCTTAAGTTTAAGTAATATATATTAGTATTACCTATTCTACAATATATAAAACTTGTACTATTATAAAGGCAAGCATTCTACTTTTTAAAGTCTTTAATATATTGTAGCCTAGTTTCTACAATTCTGACAGTGACAGAAAGTTTTTAATTACTAGTAAAACTTATTTACAATTTACTACCTTTTACTGTACTTAAATGGGAAAGATATAAATATAATATTTTATAGCTACTTTTAGTAAGTTGCAATAGTAACTTTAGTAAAGTGATACTTAATAAACTCTTTAACCAAATACTTATGACCTTAAATATACTACCTACCTTCACTAAGATTTAGGATATTAAATTTAATATATAATACTAAAAAGTATTTAATATTGTATTTGTGTCAAAAGACTAAGATGTTGCTAGAGTAGAATTTTTTTTGAAACTTATCTTTTCACAAAATGTTCTTTAAATCACAGTGTTTACTTAGTTTTCCTTAAATAATTTATAGGCTTTAATTATTTGATAAACTTATTATTTTAGTATTTTGCCCTATTAAAATATTAGTACTCTATAGAAATTATATTAACTATTCTTAATATAATATTTAATTACTTAAGAAACTAATATATATAACAATAAAGTTATACCTATATAAATATTATTATGACAATTTAATTCTAACAAGATCTTATCTTCTAATTTATTTTAAATATTTAGGTATACGGTGAAATGTTTGTAGGGTAACTGTGGAACAGTTATATTAGTTCTATATACCAAGATAGTAAAATAGTTTTACTGCAACTATATTAAATAATATCTTAGGTGATGATTCTTAATATAAAGCTTAATTACTAAACTAATAAGATATTCAATGAAAAGGAAAGAAAAGATATTTTCCTAAGATTTTAATACAGTATTTATAGTCACCTTTTCATTAATCTCTTAACTACTTACTAATAGATGACTTATACTACTTAATATATATACTCTTTAGTATAATTTACAATATGACTCTTATCAAGTCCAATAATAAAATCTGAGTCATTATGATTCACAACTTCCCATTTATGTTTGAGTTGTTTACTATATTCAGCTAATATGTCTTTTAACTATCAAGTGTTTTTCAGCTCCCTTGATTCTTTTTTCATATCTAACGGTTCAAGATCTCATTATTTGTAAAGTTTCTAATAGTTAATTATTTTCTAATTAGATTACTTGATATTTATGTAGCTAGCTGAGATTACTGCCTTGACTAAGGTATAGATAATTTATTGAGTTATCATAGGTTGTGCTTCCATTGTTAGAAGCGTTAATTATATAAACTTCACTTTGGCTCTTACTTGCCTGCAATAAGTGCTATTTATTCTAATATTTAGTTTTTCCTTATTGAGCTATATATTTTATCCTTAATCCTATAGAGTTACAACTCAATCTAATGGTAAGTGATATCACTTCTATATCTGTAGTATTATTTTAATAAGATTTGAGATATTTATAACATACTTCAAAGCTTTATATTAAGAATTATTACTTTAGATATCTATTAATATTGTTACAGAATAACCATTTCACTATCTTAGTATACAAGACTAATATACTTGTTTTATAGTTATCTCAAGAACATCTTACTATATACCTAAATATCTGAAATAATTAAAAGATAAAACTGTAGTAATCTGACTTTAATGAGATCTCATTTTCTAGTTCATCTTAAGTATTCAAGTATATGGCAAAGAGTTTGTAGAGTAATTATAAAGCAGTTATATCAGTTCAGTATATTAAGATAGCAAAATAGTTCTGCTGTAACTATTTTAAATAATATTATAGGCAATAATTCTCAGTACAAAGCTTAATTGTGAAATTATCAATATATTTAATAAAGAGAGAAGAAAAGATACTTTTCTGAGATCTTAATATAGTACTTATAGTCATTTCTCTAATAATCTCTTAGCTAATTGCTAATAGATAACTTATACTACTTGATTATATATCTTTTGACGTAACTTATAATATAATTTATACTAAGTTCAATAATGAAACTTAAGTTATCATAACTTACAACTCTCTATCTATACTCAAGCTGCTTACTACACTAAGCTAATATCTTTCAACTACTAAGTATTTTTCAGTTTCCTTAATTCTTTCTCTATGTCTAACAGTTCAAGATCTATAGATCATAAAGTTTCTTGTTAGTTAATTACTTCCTGATTAAGTTATTTGATAGTTATGTAATTAACTAAGGTTTTTGGTTTGATAAGGATATAGATAATTTATTAAGTTGTCATAGATTGCATTAATTGTGTAGCGGTAAAGACTTCAGGTATCATAAGATAGGCAATACTAGTGTACACTACTTGAACTTAAGTGCTTCAGGTAACTCAATTTGTAAACAGGGTCTTCTCATTGCTAGGAACTAAAATCACTTCCCAGCTGAAATTTAATGAGATAATATGCAATTATATCTTTCAATATCTTAGATGATAAAACTTGATTGCTAAGTAATAAACTTCTAAATAATACATTCAATAAAGAGAAGAGAAAAACACTTTCCATTACTCTTCAAGTACTCTTTATAGTAGCTCTTTATTGAGTTATTGACCATCTGCTATTAAGTAACTGCACATTATATTATAGTCATGCTAAAATGTAACTCACAACCTAAATTCCAAATAAGAAGACCTAAGTTATTGTGTAAACCATACCTATCTTACTTAGATGCAATTATTGTATGACTTATTACTTCTAGCTGATATGTCTCTTAACTATCTTAGCTAGTCAGGGATCTATCAACTCATTTTCCTAGGATACTCTTAGTCAGCTTTTGGCTAGAAGTCTTTATGGTTTATTAGTTACTTCTTATATAGCTCTCTTGATATCATAGTAGCTAGCTAAGTCTATTAAGTGAAAGCTACTTGATTAGGGTATTGTCTTATGTTTTTTAGTTACCATGTACAATACACTACTACTATATATCCCTACATCCTAGCAAGTTCCGTTTACTGTTCTTATTCAGTAATCAGCTTTCTTGGCCATATACCATACCTAATAAAGCTGTATTTGCAATCTAACTCAATGATTTCTGCACCACTCCCATGTTCGTGGCATCCTATAGCTTAGAGCCTAAGATGTCTATAACAAATTATGTAAATTCTATTTTAGACTCTTCTTGCCTTAGCAAGTACTTTTTACTCTTGTATTTAGTTCATTCTTGCTGAATCATATATACTATTCCTAATTCTATAGAGTTATAACCTAATTCAATGGTAGTAGTACCACTCTTATATCTATGGCATTATCTTAATAAGCCTCATAATATTAATAATAATACAAACTCTACTAAAGTTAAATTATCATAGTTAGTTTATTTAACTCCTTACAGTATTATTATAAAAAGATCTATTATAGTTAACACTTATATACTATTCTGTAACAGTATTGCTATCAACTACAAAGGTTTTTAACATAGTCACACTTAGAAACCTATAACCTGAAAGCTTTCAATAGTCTTTCCAAAAATCTAAGTACTATTAACTATAACATATAAGTTAACTAGAATTCTATATAGTATATAATTAATATAAAGTCACTTCTAACATGGTTATTCCTTTCCTAACTTTTGCCTTTATACATATACTTAAAATAAGTTTTAAACTAAAGTATAATTATGTTACCAGAAATATGAAGAAAAAGACTTAAGATTTTTATAGACTCCTCAGTTCATTTCTTTTGAAAAATCATCAAGTAAATACTTATTTAAAAGCCAGAATGTCAGGTTATCCTCATATTACCTCTAGAAAAGCATATAGGATTCTGATACTTAATAGAGCTAGCTATATATAATCAGAGATTAAAGATTTTACAGAATTGATTAAATTATAAATTTACCAGATTATTAATTGTTTTTAACACAATCTAGAAAATCCAAGTACAATAAGATCAAGATTAGGTACTTCAAAGAAGTTTACCATTTAAGATGAGCAATTAATTGTCTTAAAGGTATTTAGCAATTGATCAGCAACCATTTTAAGCCTTTACAAAGATTTTAATTGTAGTGACAATCTACTTTAAGCAGTACTAGAAAAATATAGATATTATAAATATGTTTAGAGACACAAGTTATACTTTAAGAAAAAATATAAGAAGAAGAAGTGCAAGTTTGCAGATGCATATAAGTACTAAGAGTTAGAAGATTGAGAGAAAGTTATGTTTACAAATAAATACAATATTGAAATTAGATTAAATGGCTAAGTATACTGAATTTGACATAATAAAGATAAAACATTAAACAGCGATTACTTAAAACTAACATTTAAGAGTGAGAGAACATTTGTTGATATTTGGACTTCTATTTTTAAGAATAAAATAGGCCTAGTAGTAATAATTGATGGTCAAATAACTGAGATTTAATATTTTAACAAAGTATTAATAGATATTGTATTATTTACTACAACAGAAATTGAGTATAACATTGAGAACTAAATCTATATGTATAATAGAGTACTATGTTAGAGTGCTAATATGGCTAAGGACTTTATAAAGAATAAAGGAATTAAGATCATAGATTGGTTAACTTATTCTCTTAATTTAAATTCTATTGAAAATTTATGATTATAGCATAAAAGAGCTGTAAAAAATAATAATCATATTTCTACAAAATAAGAAAACCTTATTACAACTATTGAACAGAAATAGGCAAAGATTAATATAGAGCCTTTTAATAATATAATCTCTTATATACCTAGGAGAATTAATGTCTGTGGAAAGGCAAAGAATGGCCACATCAAGTAGTAGAATATATATACTATACTTTTCTAAATCGCTTATACTCTATAAGTATTTTATACTATTTACATTTTAATTTGAACTTGAATTAATTATTATACAACAATTTTAACAGTTCCTTAATCTTATAAAAATTCATCTTAATAAGATATTTATTCTAAACATATGTTTATAGTTGATTCTACAATAAAATCATTAAGAAATAGTTCAATATTAACTTTTCAGAACTTTTGAAAGACTTTATTCTAATTTTTCAAACTACTAAAAATCAAGCTTATACTTTTAAATTCATTAAGAATATCTAGGAGAAAATAAGACAAGTTTAAGTACTGAATATATTAAAAGTATTAAAAGATAAGAAATCAAAGATATTTAAGAAAGTAACTTAATTTCATTAAGTAGAAACTTATACAAAAAAGTAAAGAGTTACTCCTGAAACTCTTTTGACCATATTTGAAAAGTATACTAAGAGTTCAATAGAAATAACAATATTTAGAAATATAGTAATATATGAAGTAAAAGACTTTAGAAAGCAATTAACTTTCAAGGTAAACTATTAAATCAGTAAAGCTAAACTTAAAAATAAATACTGAAAATATTATAAGTTGATAACTTAAGAGGCAATAGACTAAACAAATAAAAAAACTATACAAAAAAGTAAAGAAAATTGCTTAGAAAGAAACAAAAGTAAGGGGAAATAAAGTAGTTAAAATGAAGAGACAAAAGATTATTTCAAAGGCTATAAAAGCTATAGTAGACTCATACATATCTAATAATACTTAAAACTGCATTTTATTAAATCTACTCAGTAATTACTTCTGTAATACAATTTTGAATAAACTAATATTTGAGTAACAAATTTCATTCTAAGAGATAATAATACTACAAATAAATTAGATACAATAAATACTAGTTCTAACTTAAATTTACATTACAAAGTATTTTCCAATGCTTAGCCAATAGGAGAGAATATGAAAAAGCTTTCTTATAATAAAATACTATATCTTAAATAAAGAAGATAATCTTTTTTTTACATTTGTGATGATCTGACTTTGATAAGATCTTGTCCTCTAGTTTGTCTAAGTATTTAAGTATATAGCGAGGTATTTTTAGTGTGACCATAGAACAGTTATGTTAGTTCTGTATACTGAGATAACAAAATAGTCCTACTATAACTTATATCAAAAAATATCTTAGGTGATGATTCTTAGTATGAAGCTTTATTGCTAAACTAATAAGATATTCAGTGAAGAGAAAAGGGAAAATGCTTTCCCTAAAATCTCAATACTGTATTTATAGCCACCTCTTTACTAATTTCTTGATCACCTGCCAACAGGTAACTCATACCACTTGATGTATTCTTTCCTCAGCATAATCCATACTTGACTCATGCTGAGTCTAATAATGAAACCTGAGTTACTATGACTTATAACTTTCTATTCATACCTAAGCTGCCTACTATACCTAGCCGACATGTCTTTCAGCTACCGAGTAATATTAATGAATTTACTTGTAAATATTTTAGTTTGGAATTTTGTACTGAAATTTTGAAATTAAGTTAACTAAAATATTTTATTCTTCTTACAGTATATTAATCACTCAAAAAGTAATAGTGTTATGAACTTGAAAAGTTAATGCAGTATAGTTTACTTACTGTATACTTCTATGTATCATATAACTTATAGTTAGATATGTTATAAATGCTTGAAAATGAAATTATTACCAATATTTCATCTTCAAAAACTTGATGTAGAAAGAAGCAAGTATCAATCAAATTGAGATAATAAATATTTTCAGTTAATAGCAAAAGCTTCAAATCAAAGTAATTAGCTGAAATAAGCCTATATTGTTTCTAAAGTAGTACAAGTTCTTGAATCATCTACTTCTCTTTTTACTAAAATTTAGCATATTATTAAAAAACATGTGAAAAAGCCACCAAATAATTATAGAGGCTTGTAGGTAGCTATATGCAAGTTAATTTATCAAGGTGAGTTTGAAACAGCTTCTAAACCTCTACCCAGCCCGATCAATTCTCTTGTAATCAAGTTCAACTTTATTGGGGATGGATTCCGATGATACGGCAGGTCAGTGCCGGAGGCTGAGGCCGGAAAGAGAATGCGAATAAAGTTCTCGGGACCCACGTTGACGTCACATAGTGTCATGTACCGTACATTATCCAAATGGCGGGCTTCGCCCACCCTAACCCAAAACTTCGTCTGTCCTACAGAACAAAGAGCTAAATTTTAGGATAAGCGCAAGACTCTATCTTTCGTGTTACAGCATGACTTATCAGGAACATTTGTATCTCGCACAACAGAGTTTCTTTATGTTGCTTAGCTCTCCTCCTAGCCTCGAAACCAAATATCAGGAGATTGTGCCGCAGCCGGCTTCAAACCTGTCATTCCAATAGACCTGTCAGATTTACTAACCAAAAATGGACCTAACAAAAGCTAGGAAGACTATAACCCTCTCAGAATAGACAAGCACCCAACAAATATAGATAACACAAGCCACCACAAGCGATAGCCTAGCCCCTTCGCCAGGTCATTTCAACATACCAGCTTTCTGCAATATGTTCTCCGCCACGAAATCCACCTCGCGAAATCATACCACCAACTGCCCCTAAAAGTCCCTTATCCCAGTTGAAATGGACTCTGTTTTTAAAGCATCCTAGACGCTTGTGAACTCTTTACTTCGAAGAGAGAATCCTCAACTCTGTAGTTGAGCCTAGAAGGTCAAGCTAGAGGCTCAACAAGTTCTTCCCCACATGCGGCTGCCATGTGTCGACGGTGTGATTCCTGGACTGGATCAGAAATGCAAGAGAGTGTCTTGTCGACTAGCTCTTGATATTTCCAAGAATTACAGTCGTAGTGATGGCCGCCATAATGGCTAGTGCTGTAAACAAATATTTCAAGGTTTTCCAGTTTCGATGCCAACTCGTTCACGCTCATCTGGATGTCGTCCGAAGTTTTCATCGGAAATAGGTCCACGCTTTGGAGTCCTCTCAGAAGCGATCCGTAAATCATTGAATCGCATTGCATCATATTAGACCTGCAGACAGGGCTACTGCATTTGACGAAGTTGCTGATGTGAGACGAGGGATGCTCGAGTAGTTCTCCGATCGTTGATTTACGGACCTTGAGGATGCTCTCTACCACGAATGAGTTAAGCAATATGGCCAGTCCAAGCTTGAGTTTTCTCATTTCTTACCAACAATGCCCGGCGGCATCTTGCTCGGGAAGGCCTCTCCAGTCGATCGTAGAGCCTCCCCATTATTATCAACTTTGACCTCACGAACAAGCGTTCGCGCCAAATCCTCAAAGCTCTTCTTTTGTCCGAAAACCCAGGCGATGAAAAGCCACTCTTCATGGCCAGGTTCTTTCGAGCGTGCCTCCCAGGGATCTAGCCATGTAGATCGCCAGGGGAGTAAAAGCTCAGTACATTGATACTACTGGTCATCAGTTCTCGCTCATTCACCTGAAATTTCGTTTTACAATACCTTGTCAGCTAAGACAGCAAGCTCCAAGAGGCGTTCAAAGGTCAACGCGGTCGGCACTTTCTTAAACTGGAGATGCGCGATGTGAAGAATAATGATCATCGCTTCGGCGTTATCCTCGCGGAAACAAATCTGCCTGCCACTAGCCTTCGAACTGTTTCCATCCTCTTTTCTCATTACCGCAGTTTCGAAGGGGGGTGTGATGAAGTTATGCCAAACAGGGCTCGCCATGGCCACGGCGCTGGAAGAGACTATTGCGATAATTTCGCCACCATTCGTGTCTCTGAGGAGAAGTTGCAAGTCTCCCGATTTACGGAAAGAAATCGTATTTGTCTTCAGGTGTTTCGGCCCCCACTCGCCCCATTTCCCGGCCCCGAAAGAACTGTAGAAGGACAGGTCATCGTCATCCTCAAGGATGGGATATACTTCCTTTAACGTGGGAGACGGGTCGGGTGGTATAGGATCGGACATATGGTTAAGCTTCGCACTCTGGGAAGAACTTCTATTGAGGAGGACCCTTGGCCGTACGGTTTGATGATGTTCAATAGAACGAAAAACAAGCCAACCTTGTCATGTTATGCCACGTTGTGGGAACATGTGACTTAGCGCCGAAGGAACACTAGATACGAAACCCCAAGAGCTGACTGGTCCATACAAAAAGGCTTGAATCGCTACCCGAGCCCACTGGGCCAATAGAAGAGTACGTTCTTCCCTTGTCAGTTGTGCGGACACCTCTAATACCTCCAGACACAAATTTTGTAATACAAGCATTGCAAGAACACGCCCAGAAGTAGGAAGGCTCTCCAGAAAATAACTAAACATTTGGTCTTCATCTACAACTAGCTATCCCAATCTCAAATAAATTTCGCGGAGTTGGGATACAATTTGGGCTTCGCAGGTTTGTCTCCAAAATCTTGGCACGATCCGCGAATCGGATTTTCCCGGAGAAAGTATCATAGCCAGACCCGATAACTCAGCCGACTAACCCTTTAGGATTCATGTTGTAGCATTGCCGAAAGGCTCCCTGCCCTGATGTTTCACGAAAGTTCGGGCAAAATTTCAACCATTAGTTGGCTGTGAATATACAACCAGCAGGATCGGCTGTTACGCATTTTGGATATTTTTGCTCAGTAGGGAGGGTTAAGATGTTCGCCTCACTTTATGTCGGGCTCTTTAGCGAGGGCAATGATAGAATGTTCTGGACACTGCGTGCCATTGAGACCTCCACTTTTCTTAAGGAAAAGAAGGGACGAACCCTCTGAATTTCGAAATCTTACTTTCTTAACAATAAAGAATTTAATACAGTTTTCCTAGTGGCTCGCATATGGGTCGTGATTTAGCGGAATCCAGGAATCTTTGAATAGAATCTGAAGGCACGTGCTCGTCATTTTAATTTCCTCGCGAGTGCCTCTAAGATAGGAAGCCGATAAATTCTTACAAGCAACGCGTTCCAAATATTTCGGATGTTAGGTTTGTAGGTATTTTCTGATGAACTTTAGGCTAATGAAATATAGCAGCTATGAATACCCAGAAAACAACCTAGGTGCGAATCTTCATCGATTTCTCAACAAACTCAAAGTTTCAATGCCCGGTCGCGAGATCACCAGAACTGGAGCAGCCTCGCCGCGAAGGAGAGAAAAGGGCGCACGGCCATAAACTCACCGTGATCGAAAGTGTGGCAGCGACACGCCATAGTATCGTGCATTAGGCTGACTGTTATTCTATCTTGGTCCATATGTCGCACAGAAATCTCGTTCATCAGTCGGATTCAGGATGCGCTGGCGACGGGGTTCGGTCGGCGGAGTCTCGTGGGCATCGAGAAGCGAAAAGTTAGGATTGAAATCGGGTGGAGAAAAGCAGACTCGGGAATCTGGCGACGAACCGCCTTTGGTGGCAGTGTACATACGGTCGGGGGCGGTCAGTGGCAAAATCATCGAAGATGCAGAGTGATGACGAATGGTGCCGTGGCAGGTCGCGATTCAACCGTGCATTATGCAGCATGCAAGAACGCCCGGTAGATTCTCAGTCAAGTGATTGAACTTACTAGTAGCCGACGAATCGGGCGGCGGTACCTTGCGGCTTCGACTTCACGTCTTCATCACACAACAATACCGTACATTTTGCGTGACAGAAAAATGGAATAAACACGCCGAAACTGAACGGAGGCCTCGGGCGCAAGCGCTCAAAACCAATTTCTGCTTGGAACGACGCTATCGTGCCGCTCGGGCAGCTACCGGAAGGGCTGGTCGTCCGTGATTGGGCCAGCCTAAGCCACGGGGGTCATTAATTTGGCCGCCCTTGCAAATTTGCTTTGAACCACCGCTTCGGGTTGACACCCTCAGCTTCTTTCGCAAGACACACAGCCAGCTCCGATCAAATCGATTCCTGTCGAAGAGGACAATGAGGACGACGAGGAAACGCCTGTTCACGGTCTGGACGCTTCTTACCCCCGCCCTAACTCTCGCCCCTAGGACCCTCTAGCCTAGGCATTCTGCTTTAACAATACGGAAGAAGGCATACTATGACGACCGTACGGAAGGGGGCTAATCTGGGGATGGGGCGCCTGTGCGACCGTCCGCACACCCTCTCGCCGCAAGGGCAAGTTGGAAGGGTGCCGCACCACTTCTTAAGCTCGCCAGATTGCTGAGCTGGCAGCGGCTTGGTCCAAGTCTCCTCTTCCATTTTACCATTTCTTGAGCAGCTGTACGGCCGCCCTGTATGCTACGTGTTCGTCACAGATACGATGGATAACACAACTATTTGCACCGCGAAGCGTCGCAAGACTCCATGTGGAACACTTCACTTCGCATCGACATATATATACAATGGCGGTCACTGCCATGCGACCGCCCAAGGTCGGGCGCCTCCATTGGAAACTGCCTCATGCCCGATATCATCACAATATGTCAGTACCAAACTATGCTACCGACATTAGCAGCGTTAGCCAGCCGCGCGATGATCGTCGTCTTCCGCCCCGTCCTACCGCATCAGCTCCGCGATACCAATTTCGGACACCCGAGTTCGCTCCGCGACCGATAGCGATCGCCAACGCCTCAACTCGCCATCCTGCCTTTCCTTCTTACGGTTTCGGCCCCGATACCGAGCCGATCACCAGATTCACCAGATATCCTGACGAACTTGGAAGTCTCTATCGGCAGACTGGCATCCAACCTGATACGCGTCGGGTCCACCCAAGCGAAAGCCTCTCAAGAAGCGACTTTAGCCTCGCAGCGTCGGTGCAAGATGGCAGTACCCCCTCATCTGCCTCGACATCCCTTGCGCCGGAGTTTGACATGAGTTCTGACCTTAATGCGCTAGGGTATGTGATCAATCCAGATATCCACTGTTGATACTAACCAGGAGAATCATAGGTCCTCCCCAGCAAACCCTGCGGAGCCTGCCACCTCCGAGGCACCACAACCTCCGGAACGTCGCTTCCCTTGTGACGTCCCAGGGTGCAACCAAACTTTTGCTCGCGCCTACGACATCAAGCGCCACAAGCGAGACAAGCACAGTATCTCTGTCGGTGTTCAATTTTACTGCGAGTTTTTTGGCCTTGATAACTGCCATCGCACCAAGCCATTCAATCGGAAGGACAAGTGGGCTTGCCATTACAATTCAAAGCATAGGGGGAGGGGGAAATACTTCTCGGTTGTGCTGGATGCTTCGGTTGATGGGGACGCAAACTACGATGGCGGTACTGTCGTCGAGCAGACCGTTCAAACATCTGAGGCGAGAACCCCCGGTTATCTTGACGATATGACGGGAGCACTGGGTCCAGCACCTCAGGAGCCTCGTACGTACACCAACACTTTCAGCGCTGGAATTGCTCCTCAGAGTCGTCATGCTATGGATACTTCGGTCTATCCACCCGCACCGGAGCCGACCAGCGTCTATGCCAGCCAACCAGATCCGCCAGCCACACATCCAAGACGAACACAGCCAGAGTACGTTATACCAGGCCGAGCCCTTGGTGTCATTGACACTACAACATACCTCAACCAAGCAGAGTACGCTTCTATACGAGATATTGTTGTGGCAGTCGCCTCTCATGGTTCAAGCAAGCTGGAGCCCCAAGTCAGCTACCTGACAGACACAGACGGGCGGCTACAGCAACAGAAACCTCCCATGAGTCGCCCCCGACGCCCTTCCTTTTCGTCGGCACCAGAACAGCCAAATAACCAGCATCAGCTCTCAGGTACCCAACACCGCCCAACGGAACGAAGGAGCGCGCAAGGGTATCGAGAATATCCTGACCTCAGCCTGCAACAACTCGATGGCTTTCCAAGGATGCCTCAACAGTCTTCTGTGGGGCAGGCCGCTGCCGTAGTAGAACAGCAACGCTCTGGCCGACTCCAACAATATCAACAATCATCCATTCCCAGCCGCTCTCGTCGCTCTTCTATCGTGCCCCCACAACTGCAACAGGAGAGCCCTGCTCAATCTCACGACGCTCAGTACGATCCGATGCAACAGCAACCTGGCCTCGGCCCTCAGCAACGCGAAGTCTCTCCCAGGATGCCACCCCAGCGGCCTTCCTATCTCAGGGGCCAGGCCGTCATCTTACAACAACAGTACCCTGTGCAGCAACAGTATCGTGCGCAACAACAATACCGCGACCAACAAACGGTCACTACCACGTTTAGAAGGTAAGGAGGCTGGCCAACCGCATCCGGTATAGCACCGACTCGACCTCGCCAGGGACATGGACAGAGACACTATCCCTAGTCATTAATGCTTTCGCGTTGTCTGCATGAACCATTCGTTTCATTTTCGAATAGCTTTACACTATTTCAAAAAATGTTGGCTTCTCATCTCATGTTCCAGAGTTTCTCTCTTCCGTTTCATTAAATAGCGCCATATTTTCCGAATTATTTATCCGTCATCTCATGTTTCAGAACTCTCCTTTATCTACAGGCCACGTCAACACACTGGCCCAGTGGGCCTACTAACCCCAGTCGTTTCAACAAAAGCACCAGGTATGCATCAAGACCCAGGAAGGAAATGGGCATCAGGGTTCATCGGGAGTTTAGGCATCGCGGCATCAATAGGATTTCATCTTTGTCATTTGGTGTTCAGTATACTGGTTACGCTCGCAAGAGAGGCAGATTTCCACCCAAAATACTATCGTTTTATATCGGTCTAGTAAGCTCGCGAGAGATTCATTCCCCATTTCTCAACCTTGTCGTTACTCCTTTTTAACCAAACAAAAAAGTTTTACCCTAAGGAAACTGGCAGCTTTAATTTCATATCATTAGTTATCCTTAATTTCTCCTTAGACAAACATTATTCACGTATCTACTGCATTTCTTCCACAGGGCCTCCCCGTGTTGTCCATTTCCTCAATAGCGTAGTTGGGCTATCTATAAGAAATAAATCTTTATTGCTTTATAAAAGTATACAAAATCGTAGTGTGGATAGATAGAGCTGTCTCGCAACCAATTACTTTTTTCCACAAATCAGGAAATTCGACCGGGGGTACGCTGTCGTTCTGAGAAATACTCCGATGCTAAGCGTTGAAAGTCAGTAAGATCGTTAATACTGCCGAGTTTGGAATTCCTATTGGAAAGTGACTGCTAGAAGCAAAGTTTTTTTCCGGGAGCATATCCTCGATAAAGCCACGATGTCATGGATATCGTGCTATAAGGTTTATTGATAAATACGAATATGCACAGAGCTTTTATCTGTATAAACACACTTTTTTAGAATTTTCTATCGACCTCATACGTAACTCGCTGACAGTCGGTGACAATTTAACGGTTTGACCTGGCCATTCCCTAGCATCTTGGCGGATTATTGGCAAAAACCTCCCCGCCAGCACGATGAGGATGCATGTCTACGCACACACGAAAACCTGGACTTCTCTACTTTGTAACATTGGCAGCTTGTAGGGGTGTGTATTTAGGAATTTCCTGACCTTTTATTAATGCGCTGGAGTTCATGTACTCAATTGGACAGATTTAAACACATTTTCGGGCACTTCAAGGAAGGAGAGTTCTGCGCTCGCCTCAGCCCGAGGAATTCCCGGGATTTCTATGGAGCAGGCTCTCTCACACAGGATATTCTGATGTCCACTCATATACTACCTTTTCTAAAGAGATGGTCATCTACCTCGTCTAGATCAGCTGAGCCTAATAGCTAGCCGAAGCAAAAGCCAAAGATGAAGCTAAGAGAAATGAGTTGAAGCGGCGACAAGAAGCCGCACGACTCGAGGAGCAGAGGGCACAGGTAGCTCGACAGAAGGCTTTATTGGCGTTAAAGAAAGCTCGGGAAGAAAAGAAACGGAAAGAGCAGGAAGCTAGAGTTCAGGTCAAGTTGTGGAATATGGGGGTTTGTGTTGCGGGATATAAGTGGATCAACGAGGGCGCGGGATATCGATGCGCGGGAGGCAGTCATTTTATCTCAAATAGTTAACTCGGAGTGTGAAGTATGGTTGTATTTGAATGACCACCCGTCGGGTAATTGTGGGTGGAAGGAATGTGTATTGTTCAAACTGCGGTCGAGGCAGCTATCGCATTCGAATTCGGTGGAAGTTGCACAGGCGCAGTGGCCGGCAGGTAACCGTACGTGCTGTACCAACACGTAATAGGCGTTAATGAACTGTGATTGTGCGTGCGATAACCCCTATTCGTACTTAGTCCAAGTACCCAATTGCTGCTCGTCGCTCTAGCCCGGATTCCTAGCCAGCATGAGGAAAATCCCCAAAACAGGCTGTTGTAGAATCGAGTGTATGAGGGCAAAAGCTATGTAAGGAATGACTATATTGAAAACGACTACTAAGTGCTATGGAATGAGCGATTGTAAGCCTCCTTTATTGAGAGCATGTGTGATGCCTGATGGTAGGCAACACCGTTGGAGGGAACGACTTCGGCGATGACTTCGTCATCACCTTGAGTGTTGCCTATAGGCACGAGCGCCTCTTAGGCACCACCCACAACACATGCTATACATATGGCGGAGGTAACAATAAAAGCAATGCTTTGAATTATAGGCGTCAAGTAGCACCAGCTAGCGCTAAGCAGCGCTGGACGGCGTCAGGTTGCGTCAGGTAGTTCTATAAGGTGTTAGCAGGCATCAGTCAGTATTAGGCTTTCGGTACCTGCACTCCCCAAAATGGTTCGGACACCTGTTTTCCGAAGACCTCGGCATTGAGGTCTACGCGAAGTGGAGTCCCTCAACCCCGGCGGCAGCCACAAGGCGCGCATCGCCCTGGGCATGATCCTCGACGCCGAGCGCCGGGGC